>WSYQ01000561.1:0-122479 GCA_011426435.1 Lysiphlebus fabarum
TTACAACTGGTCCAACTTTTGGTGGTGCTGTTATTGCTACATCAACACCATCAATTAAATCATCATTATTAACAACACAACAACAACAACAACAACAACAAATTAATAATTCTAAATTATTAGCAACATCACGTATTTTAAAAATGTCACCTGGTGTATCAATTATTAAAAAACAAACTTCAAATTTACAAAGAATAACACTATCAGGTTTATCAGCAACAACATTAACACCAACAATATCAACAGCAGCTGCATCAAATGGTAGTTCAAAACGTAAAGAAGTTTTTTCAACAAAAGTAACTGTTAATAATAATAATAATAATAATACATTTGGTGGTAAATTATTTCAATTAAGTGAGCCAGCATTTAAAAGACTACAAACATTAAAAAAACAAAAAATGCTTAATGAAAAAATACAATCAACAGCAACAACAGCAACAACTTCTTCAACAACAACAACAACAACAACAACAATACCAACAACAATACCAACACCAATTTTACCATTAATATCAGCAGCTGCAGTGCTAGAAACAATAACAACAGTTTCAACTGGAACAACGACAACAACAACAACTACAACAACTACACCAGCATTATCAACAACATCAACAACGACGACGACAACAACAACAACAAATATTAATAATAAAAATACATTTTTATATCAAAAAGCACAAATGGCTGCACAAACACAATTTCAAAAACATTTACAAATGCAACAAGAAATGCTTGGTCAACAAAGACGTGGTGATTTTGAACCATTAATATGTGATGTTAGAACATTAATTAATGAAAATACAACACCAACACAAAATTTAATAAATAATTTAAATTTACCAAAATCAATACAAGTTACAGCAAAACCATCATCAAATCCAATTCCAATATTGCCAAAAATGCCTAAATCATTGACTGTTATTCCACAAACTGTGCCACGACCAGTTGATAAGTGATATAATTTTTTTTTATTATTAATTGATTGATTAATTAATGATAATTAAAAGAAAAATAAAAAAATATTTTTTACAAATTATTTAAATAAATTTAAATAATAATTATTTTTTTTAAATAATGTGATAGAGAAAAAAATAAAATAAATAAAGTTAAAAAATTTATACGTATATTTGAAAGTTCGATGAATTTGATTAAATTATTCAGCTCATTGTGACAATATCAAATAATTTAAATTAAAAATATTTATATATAAATAAAGTGCCTATGAAAAAAAGTGAAAATAAAAACAAAATGATAATAAATAAATAAATAAATAAATAAAGATGAACGTGGAACGTCGATTGTGTAATTTAAAAAAAAAAAAAAAGCAACAAGTTATATTAATTAAATAGATTATTATGATATATTTACAAAAAAAAAAATAATAATTACTTTGGATGTCGGGATAAATTTTTTTAATTAAACATCAAACTGCCTTACTTAATTTGCACGTCTTTTTTTTTTTCTTTTTCCATCATATTTTTATATTTAAATAAATAAAATAATGCTTATAAAAATATATAAACCTATATATATATATATATATATATATAAAATCAGTAAAATTTTCTAGATTATTTTTTTTAATAACATTTTAAATTCAATTGTATTTATATATAAAATAAAAACATATTTTTTCTTTTTTGTGTAAATATCGTTTAAAAAAAGTATAACAATATTATAAAATATGACAAATTAATTTAGGAAAATTAAAATTTAATATACATTATTTATTACATTTATTTTATAATTTCATTGTATATAAATTCAATAATTTTAGTTGATATAAATAATTAAACATTAGAATTATTAATAAAAATTATCTTTTTTTTTTTTTTTTTTTAAAATAATCAAAATTTGTGAATTATTTGTATGAGTTTATCATGAAATTGAAATATAAGACAGAATTATTGTGCTTGAATTGTTTATTATAAATAAATGCACATAAAAATAAAATAAAATAAAAGGTATACTAATAATGGCTGATAATGGCAAGTGATAGTGTGTAAATGTAAATAGTAATAATAATAATAAATAGTTAATTAAAAATTAAAAATCAATAATAAAAATTAATAATGTGATTTTGTCTGGTATGATTTTTGAAATAATTTTTATTTGTTAAAAAATAAATACATGCTTCATTTATCATGGTTAATAATAATAAATTTTTTTTAAATTAAATCATTAAAATTCTAAGATACAAGAGCTGAGCTCACAATATTAAAAATAAATACATGAAAATGGAAATTTACAGGGAAAGATTATTGATTTTTCATTCGGAATAAATTAAAAACTGTTGAAAAAATAAAAATTAAATTATATTATATATATTATGGTATTTATCACAATAAATTAGTTGACAAATCAACAAATAAATAAATAAATAAATGAATGAATGAATTTAATTAAATTGAATTGAATGATAATTAAATACGTACTCAAAACTGGTTCACAATACTTATATATTATATATAAAATTAAATACAATAATAATTAATAAAATTAAAAAAATGCTCTATTTTATTATATTATTAAGAATATTTTTGATATAATATCTATGGATATTGCATTAACTCAAAATTGATATATAAATAAATAATTGTTATTAATTATTAAATAATAAATATCATGATAAAATATATAAAAATAATAAAATTAAAAAATATGAATAAATGATAAATTTAAGTTTTAAGAATTCTATTTTTCTGGTGACAGAGGATTTGAAATATTTTCTAGATAAAAAAACAAATAAATAAATAAAATGTAATAATTGTAAATATGAGGTCGAAGGTTATTAATATTTATTTTGATTGAAAAAAAAAAAAAAAAAAAAAAAAAAAAATTTTAAAAAAATTTAAAAAAAAAATAAAAAAAAAAAAAAAAAAAAAAAAAAACGAGATGATTATTATTATTATTATTATGAATTAGTTAATAATCATGTAATTTATTTAACTTAAGGTAGAAAAAAAAAAAAAAAATTACCTTTGACCTTGTTTAAATAATATTTGTTTATTATCTTGAACTAATTAATATTAATTGGAAAAAAAAAAAAAAAAAAAAAACAGTGAGATAAATACTGATTATATTGGGAATTGTTGAAGAATAAAATAAATAAATTTAATTGATATTTTCACAAAGCAATAACTTTTAAAATATTTCAGTGTGTGTTTCATTATTATTGATATTATTATTAATTATTTCACTTTATTTCTTTGGACGTCTACTTATTTTTTTATTTTAGATTTTGAATATTTTCCATATTTTCATGTACGATTACGTGTTTATTTTTAACACATTTAAAATTTATTGTAGTGCCTCGACTGTATATGTGTTATAAGTGTTGATTAGAATGTGATTGTGTATAATGATATACTACCGTGCCTTATTATACATTCAAATATTTAGTCCCCTTCCGTCCCAAATTTTTAGAAAAATAATTAATAATTGATAGAGTTTAATAAGGATAATGAGGCTTCGTAATGATCCCATAAATCGATGTCTAGCTTTTCATTGAAACAAAAATTAGATTTTTTCGTTGTGGCAATATAAATTTTAAAGCATCATCGATATTATGGTCTTTGCGTTTTTCTCAAACTGACCACAGATTTTTTTCGTGTTGCTATATTGGCTACACTGCATAAAAAAAAAAACTTTACAAAAAAATGTGATATCAAACAAAAAACAAAAAACAAGTATTTTGTACAAAAAAAAGAGTCACTCGAAATTGTAGTGAATTTGTAATGTAACTTGTTTTGCCATTAATTAATCTAAATTGTTAAAAAAAAAAAAAAAATTATACTTGACCCTGCTAAACATAAGATTGAATAATGTTGGCTTAAATATTAACAATTTAGATTAATTAATGGCAAAACAAGTTACATTAAAAATTGACTACAATTTCGAGTACTTGATTCTTTTTTTTTGTACAAAATACTTGTTTTTTGTTAGATTTTCTATTCACCCATTTTTTTTTTTTTTTTTTTATGAAAAAATAAAACCACTATATGTAAGTTTGATCAAACAATAAAATAATTTTATTTGTTTTTAAGATGGCCTGATAGTTTCATAAATTTTACGTGATATTTTATTTTTTTCTTTGTTTTTCATTTTCTAATTTCCACAAATTTTCTCTTAAATTTTCTCTCCAAAATATTTCCTTCTCCAGTGTTTAAACGAGTATTTTTATACTTGACTCTACGGATTTTTTAAATTAAAAATTCGTTTGTTATTTTATTTTAGAATTATTATTGGATTTATTTTTTTGCTAAAAAAAAATTAATAAAAATTAGGGGCCATATGTACTTGATGATTAAGCTGAGTTATTTTTGTTGAACGAAAATTTTTTAAAACAAATAATTGAAATAAAATTTGTATACAATTCACATGACAAAAAAATATTATAAAAAAATAAAAATTGGCTTATTGTTGCCAATTCAAAAAAAAAAAAAAAAAAAAAAAAAAAAATGTATCTTCCGTAGAGTGCCGGCGATAATATAATACTATTAATTCGCGTGTTAAAAAAATAAAAACGAAAAACACTATTTTTTTTTGTTTTGTAAATAAAAATTAAATAAATAAGACGAAATAAATAAATAAATAAATATATGAGCATAATCAGGAGCTAGCTATGTATAAAGTTTCGTACATTGTTTTAGATTTTTAGTATTCTAGATATCCAAAATCAGTTACCAATTATTCGAAGACAAGATGACAAAGAAAAATGAAAAAAAAAAACTGCAATTTGATTGAAAAATATAATAAAAAAAATATAAAATGATTATTTATTGTATTTATTGAATTATTTCCTATCCTCTAATTTTTTTTTTTTTTTATACGAGGCCGATTTAAAAAAAGTACTTGAAAAAGTGTATAAAAAAAAAATTTAATAAAGTGTTGAAATTTTCATGGAATTTTTTTGAAATTTATTTTTTTGTTTTATTTAATTTAATTTATTTATCGTAGCTTCAACGAAACTTACAAATCCGTTGATTGTATTTTTTTATGATAATTATCTAGTTTGCCATATACGCACTAAAAAAAATCCAAAAACAGGAACAAACATCTTGGCCTTGATTATAATATTTATATAGGTATAAGTATAACTACTTTATAATAAATGAACAAATATAATTTTATCTATTTTTATTTTGAAATATTTATTTAATGATAATGATGTTGCTTGTAACTCAGTATCAGTATCAGTATCATTATCATTATCATTAAATAAGTAATTTTTCTCGAAGCTAAATCTTCTTTGTTAAACGGGACTGTAGAACTATTCAGCATAATTGAGTTTACCATCATCAAATCAAGACATTAAAAAATTTTTAAAAAAGAGATAATGTTTTTTTTACATATAGTAACTATTTTAATTAGCATTATTGGTATGTATTTAATTTATATATATATTATAATCAACAAATAAAAATATTATTATTTTATGTTAGTAGTATGTGATGGAAAAGTACCAAGTAAAATTATTAATGGTGAAACAGCATCCATAGAAGAATATCCATTTATTGTATCAATTCAATGGCAAAATCATCATATCTGTAGTGGCACTTTGGTATCATTATTGTGGGTTTTAACAGCCCAAAATTGTGTGTATTCGCTAGACCCTCAAGATAATTTACATTCCGCAAATTTGAAAGTAATTGCTGGTACAAATGATAAATTAAATACACATGGAAATGGACATATTCGAGACGTCGCACTTACCTTTTATAATTATAAATTAGCATTATTAAAAGTAATTTAAAAATTATTTATTTATTTATTTATTTTTATATTTAATTAAATCATATTTTATTGTTAATTATTAATTGTTTTTTTTTTTTTTTTTTTTTTTTTATTATAACAGCTTCATAGTCCATTTGTACGTTCTACTTCAATTCAACCAATACCTATCAGTACAGATGAAAATTACTTTACAGATTTCTTGAAAACTGCAGGATGGGGTGATGTATCAGAATCACAAGAAACACAATATTTACAAAAAATGAAATTAAAATATATAAGTCAAGAAATTTGTGATTCACTAATTGGATTAAGCAGGTATTCATTAGATAAATGTGCAAAAAGTATTTATCCACATCAAAAATTATCACCGGTAATATTAATTATAATAAAATATTGAAAAAAATAATTAACAAATTATAATTATAATTTTTTATATTTTTTTTAAGGGTGACGGTGGCAGTCCAATAATTTTTGACAATATACTGGTTGGAATTGTCACAACTCGAATAGTCACCAACATAAAGTATATAACTATTGCAAATGTTTGGGAATACATTGATTGGATTCGTAGCGAAACATCGATTGAAAATGAAAATTAAATTAATATTTGATTACCTTGTTACTATTTTGACAAAATAAATAAATTTATAAGGTTACTGTTTTCCTTTTGAAAAGACACGTGTGTTTTTTTTTTAAATTAATTGACTTAAATCAACACTAAATAAACATCCAAAAATAATTATCATTATTATAGATAAAAAAAATGAATATATAATTTAATCAGTAAACTCATAAATTAATAAAAAAAAATACAATTTAAGATAAAAAATTATATTTGTCATTTTGAATTATTAAATTTTAATTATATTTTATAACTTATTGGACATGTTTCTGCAACTATTGGTTTTGGTAGTACTATTATTTTTACAGAATTTTGGGGATATTATATTTGGATTCAATTTGTTATTCTTACAACATAATTATTTACAATTTATATAATATATTTTTCAATGAAATTATATTATTTTAATTTTTTAAAGTTAATTAAATTGACATTTTTTGTAAAATAAATTAAATAAAATCTTTTTAAATTAAATTTTTTTTTTTTATTTTATTGTTTAATTTATTGTATGGAATTTTTTTGAAAATATCTTTGGTATTATTTGTTAGATTTATTATTATCTATAAAGTTATAATTATTTAGTGATAAAAATTTTTACGAATAAAATATTTAGTCACCTTGAATAAATTAAACAAATAGATAAAAAATTATTCATCATAATAAAATATCACGTAAAAATGTTGGCTTAAATATTATGAAAAAATAAAACCACTATATGTAAGTTTGATCAAACAATAAAATAATTTTATTTGTTTTTAAGATGGCCTGATAGTTTCATAAATTTTACGTGATATTTTATTATGATGAATAATTTTTTATCTATTTGTTTAATTTATTCAAGGTGACTAAATATTTTATTCGTAAAAATTTTTATCACTAAATAATTATAACTTTATAGATAATAATAAATCTAACAAATAATACCAAAGATATTTTCAAAAAAATTCCATACAATAAATTAAACAATAAAATAAAAAAAAAAAATTTAATTTAAAAAGATTTTATTTAATTTATTTTACAAAAAATGTCAATTTAATTAACTTTAAAAAATTAAAATAATATAATTTCATTGAAAAATATATTATATAAATTGTAAATAATTATGTTGTAAGAATAACAAATTGAATCCAAATATAATATCCCCAAAATTCTGTAAAAATAATAGTACTACCAAAACCAATAGTTGCAGAAACATGTCCAATAAGTTATAAAATATAATTAAAATTTAATAATTCAAAATGACAAATATAATTTTTTATCTTAAATTGTATTTTTTTTTATTAATTTATGAGTTTACTGATTAAATTATATATTCATTTTTTTTATCTATAATAATGATAATTATTTTTGGATGTTTATTTAGTGTTGATTTAAGTCAATTAATTTAAAAAAAAAACACACGTGTCTTTTCAAAAGGAAAACAGTAACCTTATAAATTTATTTATTTTGTCAAAATAGTAACAAGGTAATCAAATATTAATTTAATTTTCATTTTCAATCGATGTTTCGCTACGAATCCAATCAATGTATTCCCAAACATTTGCAATAGTTATATACTTTATGTTGGTGACTATTCGAGTTGTGACAATTCCAACCAGTATATTGTCAAAAATTATTGGACTGCCACCGTCACCCTTAAAAAAAATATAAAAAATTATAATTATAATTTGTTAATTATTTTTTTCAATATTTTATTATAATTAATATTACCGGTGATAATTTTTGATGTGGATAAATACTTTTTGCACATTTATCTAATGAATACCTGCTTAATCCAATTAGTGAATCACAAATTTCTTGACTTATATATTTTAATTTCATTTTTTGTAAATATTGTGTTTCTTGTGATTCTGATACATCACCCCATCCTGCAGTTTTCAAGAAATCTGTAAAGTAATTTTCATCTGTACTGATAGGTATTGGTTGAATTGAAGTAGAACGTACAAATGGACTATGAAGCTGTTATAAAAAAAAAAAAAAAAAAAAAAAAAAAACAATTAATAATTAACAATAAAATATGATTTAATTAAATATAAAAATAAATAAATAAATAAATAATTTTTAAATTACTTTTAATAATGCTAATTTATAATTATAAAAGGTAAGTGCGACGTCTCGAATATGTCCATTTCCATGTGTATTTAATTTATCATTTGTACCAGCAATTACTTTCAAATTTGCGGAATGTAAATTATCTTGAGGGTCTAGCGAATACACACAATTTTGGGCTGTTAAAACCCACAATAATGATACCAAAGTGCCACTACAGATATGATGATTTTGCCATTGAATTGATACAATAAATGGATATTCTTCTATGGATGCTGTTTCACCATTAATAATTTTACTTGGTACTTTTCCATCACATACTACTAACATAAAATAATAATATTTTTATTTGTTGATTATAATATATATATAAATTAAATACATACCAATAATGCTAATTAAAATAGTTACTATATGTAAAAAAAACATTATCTCTTTTTTAAAAATTTTTTAATGTCTTGATTTGATGATGGTAAACTCAATTATGCTGAATAGTTCTACAGTCCCGTTTAACAAAGAAGATTTAGCTTCGAGAAAAATTACTTATTTAATGATAATGATAATGATACTGATACTGATACTGAGTTACAAGCAACATCATTATCATTAAATAAATATTTCAAAATAAAAATAGATAAAATTATATTTGTTCATTTATTATAAAGTAGTTATACTTATACCTATATAAATATTATAATCAAGGCCAAGATGTTTGTTCCTGTTTTTGGATTTTTTTTAGTGCGTATATGGCAAACTAGATAATTATCATAAAAAAATACAATCAACGGATTTGTAAGTTTCGTTGAAGCTACGATAAATAAATTAAATTAAATAAAACAAAAAAATAAATTTCAAAAAAATTCCATGAAAATTTCAACACTTTATTAAATTTTTTTTTTATACACTTTTTCAAGTACTTTTTTTAAATCGGCCTCGTATAAAAAAAAAAAAAAATTAGAGGATAGGAAATAATTCAATAAATACAATAAATAATCATTTTATATTTTTTTTATTATATTTTTCAATCAAATTGCAGTTTTTTTTTTTCATTTTTCTTTGTCATCTTGTCTTCGAATAATTGGTAACTGATTTTGGATATCTAGAATACTAAAAATCTAAAACAATGTACGAAACTTTATACATAGCTAGCTCCTGATTATGCTCATATATTTATTTATTTATTTATTTCGTCTTATTTATTTAATTTTTATTTACAAAACAAAAAAAAATAGTGTTTTTCGTTTTTATTTTTTTAACACGCGAATTAATAGTATTATATTATCGCCGGCACTCTACGGAAGATACATTTTTTTTTTTTTTTTTTTTTTTTTTGAATTGGCAACAATAAGCCAATTTTTATTTTTTTATAATATTTTTTTGTCATGTGAATTGTATACAAATTTTATTTCAATTATTTGTTTTAAAAAATTTTCGTTCAACAAAAATAACTCAGCTTAATCATCAAGTACATATGGCCCCTAATTTTTATTAATTTTTTTTT
Source organism: Lysiphlebus fabarum (assembly GCA_011426435.1). NCBI lineage: Eukaryota > Metazoa > Arthropoda > Insecta > Hymenoptera > Braconidae > Lysiphlebus > Lysiphlebus fabarum. Next base: position 9,909 of record WSYQ01000561.1, read on the forward strand.
AGCAAAAAAATAAATCCAATAATAATTCTAAAATAAAATAACAAACGAATTTTTAATTTAAAAAATCCGTAGAGTCAAGTATAAAAATACTCGTTTAAACACTGGAGAAGGAAATATTTTGGAGAGAAAATTTAAGAGAAAATTTGTGGAAATTAGAAAATGAAAAACAAAGAAAAAAATAAAAAAAAAGTAATAAGGGAGCCAGCTAAAATACATTTATCATCTACTTATCTACTCATTTTTAATTATTAATTATTTATTTATTTATTTATTTATTTATTTATTTATTAATTTTTTTTTTTTGTATTTAATCAAATTAATGATTTATAATATAGAAAATCATTAAATTTGTTTTTTTTTTTTATTTTTATAATTTTTTCATTTTTTTATTCATTAAAAATAATGGAACATTATTAAAAATAACAGAATTAATGATAAAATTAACTAAGGCCCAGTCGCAATACCAAATAAACAGAAAAAATAAAATAAAATAATTAAAATTATATTTTAAAATATAAATGCCGTTTATCGACAAATTGCGACCCATATCATAATTATACATAATATAATATATTTTTTTTTTTTTTTTTTTTTTTTTAAATTTTATTTACAAGTGCGTGTGTTTATTTTCAATAAATACAATTTATTGGATTTTATATATTTTAAAAAAAAAAAAAACTAAAAAGTCCCCTTATAAAATAATTAATATATACAAACGGTATAAATACATTTGTATAATTATTATTAATTAATATTATCAATGAGTGATTTAAAACATTCATTTGTATTTTTTTTTTTATTTGTTTCGATTAATTATTTAATTATATAATTATGTTATTTCATTTACACTGCCAATTTTAATTTTCAATATAATAAAAATGTGTCTGATGAGTGAGAAAATTAACTAGACGAAATTATTTATTTATATTTTTTTTTTTTTTTTTTAAATTTTTTTTGTTTTATAAGGCAGTCTATCCTCCACTTGGCAGACAATACTCAAGTATATACTCCTGGTCAATTGTTTTTTTTTTTTTTTTTAAATTTATGGTCTTTTATTTAAGACACAATATGATAATAAATCTCGATTGGACAATTATTTATTTATATTTTATATTAATAATCCAGTCTCATGATAAAATATTAAGAGACAAATCTCTATTCATACCGTTGTTGTTGGAATAAACAAAAATAAAAGGGGAGCATCATATCGTTGTTTTACAGTATACACGCATTTAATTAAAAAAAAATTTTTTTATTTTTTTTTTTTTATAAATTTTTTCAATATAAAATTAATTAATTTGACTAATATTTTGAAAATAATAATAATAAATTGTTGATGACAACAACAATATATAATAATTATTATTATTGTTTATTAAATTATCTAAGTTTCAAGACCTGGTACAAGATTATGGAACGTTTGTATATCATGAAAAGCTCGTCCACAACTTTGGTTATTATTTCTTTCAAATTTACTTATATCAAAATGTTCATCAAGTGATTGTAATTCAACAAGACGTTCTTCAAGTGTTTTAGCTGTATCAACAAAACGTGAAAAATCACATAATCTATCACAACCAATATCACTAACATCCATAAGATTCATTTGATCAATTGTCGTTGTTCTATTATTACCAATTATTAATTGTGTATCTATATCATTTGTCGTTGTAAATATACTTGAATTTATTAATGATGATGATGTTGATGTTGATGTTGATGATGATGATGACGTTGATGATGATGATGATGATGATGATGATGATGATGATGTACGATTGTCTAGTCTATTATCATGATAATTATTTATGGAATGATCAGTTTGTGATTCAGGGAATAATCTTTGTGTTGATGGTAATATATAAAAATCACTAAATACATCATCTTGAAGATCAAGATCATCGTGCCTTTGACGTTTTGAACATGAATTTTCATTAATACGAATTTCATCACCCAATCTGTTGAATAAAATAAAATAAAATTATTATTATTATTATAACAATTTTTTTTTTTTTTTATTTAAATAATAATTAAAATTATTGTATTATACCTTTTTTTAGATGAATTATCAATATCCATACTGCCCAACATTAAATTTTCACTGATATTATTTTCTTTAGATGAATCATCAAGATAATTAACAATTGGTAAACCATAATTTCTTGTTTTATCATCACGATTTTCACGTTGTAATCTTCTAACAGCATTATTAATAAGTACTGAACGACATAAACTTGCTTCTGGATCTTCAATACGTCTTAATTTACCAGCAGATATTTTTAATAAACGTCTACGTTCTTCACGTGCACGATACTTTGCTGATATCATTGTTGGTCGACTTCTACGTATTACTAAATCTTCTTCCAGTCTCATTTTAACGTCTGTAATCATATAAATAAATAAAAATAAATAAAACATTTAATAATATATGATTTTTTAAATATACATGTATAACTGTAAAAATAAATATATCTTATTGACATGTAAGCTTGTCAAGCAACAACTTGGTACTATACATAATATATATATATATATATATATATATATATATATAATAATAATAATAATAATTTCATGGATAAAAAAAAGTAATAAAGAAATAAAAAAAGCTGTTGAGCAAACAGAGACATTAGGTATATATCAATGTTCAAGACTTCAAGTGAACAAGAAACCAAGAAAATTTAATTCATTGGTTTGCAAGTGCACAAATTTGTATTTTTAATTTGTAATTGTTGTTGATGATGTGACCCAGATGGTACATACCTTCGATCCACCAAAGTTGATGCATGAAACACCAAAATCAAAAAATAATAATTACACTCGATAATTTTTATAATAACAATTATATAATAATAATAATAACAATAATTATAATTATAATTATAATAATAATGATTATTAAAAATTAAAATTTATTATTTTTTAATGTCAATGTTGTGTGTGTATAGGTATATAGCTATATATATATATATTTATAGAACTAAAAATAATAAAAAAGAGTACAATTATAACGAGTAGAGGGCACACTGGCCTTGTTAAAATATTTTTGAGAGTCTTTGTGGAATTGAAGGGAAAATATAAAGATGAAATGATGGAAAATGTTTGAGAGCCCATGAGAATTTGTCAAATGAGACCCTTTAAAATTTATTTTACATTTTTGTCTTCTCATCGTCATCATCATCATCAAGCTGAGAATACATCCGGAAACTTTACATGCCGGATGTTAAAATATGAACCAAGAAAAATCAATTATTTTAGATGAAAAATTTTCTGTTATTATATAATTATTTTGATGTAAAAAAAATGGCATTTTGTTTTAATTATTTATTTTCATATGCGTATATTTATAAAAAAAAACAATAAACAAGTAATAATATCTCGTAAACATTGAAATAATAAAAATATAAATTTTTTTTTTTTTTTTCTTTTTTTCCAAAAAAGAAAAAGTAAATGTGACAAAAATAAAATGAAGGCCCGCATTCTGGAAATTTTCGATTTTCACGCTCGAGGTCTTGTATATATTATTATATACTTAGCAAACTTTCTCCACCATAAGAAAAATAAAAAAAAATATAAATAAATACAGAGTGAGTGAGATAGATAGATAGTCAAGAGAAGGGTACATAAACTTTGTTGAAAAAAAAAAAGTGACGGGATCTGGCAAGTTAGGTAACAAATAAAATAAAAAATTAAATATTTAAAAATAACAAAGAAATAAATGTTCGTGTAATATAAAAAAACACAGTAAAACATATTATTTGCAAGCTTTTATTATTTTAAAAAAAAATAAAATATGAAAATTAATAATTAATAAATGAAATTGTGAAATAAGCCAAGATGGCCAAGAAATAGCGTCATTAGTCTCCATATAATATTGCACCAATCGAAATAGAAAGTGTCAAGCAAGTAGTAGTGTATATTCAACAATTCTTAAACAGTATAGAATCACAAAAAACAGAGAGTGGGAAGAGGAAGACGAAAACATTAAATAGCATAGATGATGATGATGATGATGATGATGATGATGACGAGGAACAACAAGAGTTTGTTATAAAAATTAAGAAATATATGCGTCGTATATGTATATTTATTAAAACTAAACGGACATGGTTAGTGAGAGGCCTTGAATGGAATGCATGTACAAAACTTGAAGAAATTAACTGAACAATTAATATACATGATTGACTGTGTGTGTGTGTGTATAACGCATATATTTTTGGCAATATTATTTATTTATTTATTTATTTATTTATATTAAAAATTGCCGTGGGCAAGGACAACACATTTTATACATATACGACAAGGTCATGCACTCGTGTGCCTTCGAATGAATTTGCTGCCGCCGCCGCCGCATGTCTTGTCTGTATAAATGCAATTGCATATAATATCATATAGATATTTATATTTAAAATCATTTATATTTAAAACTTGTATATCATTTTAATATTTTATTATATGTATTTGTAATAATACTTGAATATCGATGTTATAATATTTAATGCATCATTGAGAAAATACTTGCTTGGTACTTGCAACAACAAAAAAACAAATATATTTAAAAAATTTATAATAAATCCGTTATAAATATTTAATAGCGATGATTTTTTTTTTTTTGCTTCAGTCGATTATATACAACAAGTGTACAATGTGTTTTTTTAAATACAGCTCAGTTTATACTTGCATTAATAATAATAATAATAATAAATAGCTCAAGTGACATAAAATCTGCTGAATTTGGCATTTCATTTCATGATTATTATTATTATTATTTTTTTGTTATTAAATTAGTCAATTATTATTATTAAATTTAAAAACAAAAAGATACGCTTCGAAAGATTTGATTTCATGTGGGACACGATACCGTTTTTTATGTTTATTATGGTGATAAAGGGGTATGCCCCGTTATGATTTTTGCCGTTTCTTTGAGACATATTATTTATTTATTTATTTTTATTATTTTTTTATACTTGACTTGTTGTCTTTGATTATTATGTATATTTCAAAATTCAACTATCATTTGCATACCTAAATCAATATTTAATTTGAAACAAGTAGAAAAATCAACGAATAGTCAGACATTATTTCAATATATGTATTGATGAATTTGAATTTTGTAATTTGCAACAGAATAACATATAATAGTATATATGTATATAGGTATAGGATATATAGTTGAATTTATAAAATGTATAAAAGTGACTTGGTGGTTCTGATGTCTCTTGAATGTTGGATCTTGGGTCGTGATTAAATAGGCCGTAACCATTCAAACGACTTTCTCCCAAGAGCTGCAATCATTCAAAATACTTTTTAAACATCTATACTATACATATAGCTATATTAATAATAATAAAAAAAAAATTATATTAAAAATTTTCTACAATTGAGTACGTGTATATATATATATAACATACATATATATATATATAACTATATAAATAAATAAATAATACACCAGTAAAATTATTGTTGAGAAATAAATATATAAATATATACCTATATACAAAAAAAAAAAACGGTAAATTTAATCGCAAACGAGTTTGATATATGTAATAAAAAAATTATGAAAAATTTGTCTTAAATATAATATTATATTTGTTTTATCATTCTTCCGGAGATTAACAATTATATTTGATAAGATTACCACTATTTATAGATGATTTTTATTCATTCAAAATTCAATGAAACATTGTAAAATTAAATATTTCATAATCAAAAAAATAATCTTTTTTTTTTTACCTCAATTGACGTATATATATACTAATAAAGTTAAATTAAAAAATACACTGGTATACATGTAATTATTTTATTTTATATCTTTTTTATATTTTTTAATTAACAATTTTATATTGTTTTCTATATTATTTATGTTTATTGGATGAGTGTCGTTAACAGAACCAAAACCCTCAACTATCAAGTTGAAATATATTTCAAAGAGTGAGAGAGAGAGAGTGTTAAGGTGGGGAATAAATTGCTTTAAACGCAGGTGCCAGAGTTCTAGTTGCGCGCACGTGCAGTATGACGATGTTGGGTAGTGTAGTCTTTCTACAATAAAACCTTGTCTTTTTTTATTTTTAAATTTATTTATCTGCATCCTCTGTATATCATATAATAAAATGAAAATATTATACAAGCAAAGAATCTTTAATTTTATATTTATAATATTTATATGTTTTAATTATCTTTTTTAGCTAATTAAATAATTTTTGAATATAAAATAGTATGATTGTCATGATGATGATGATTATTTTTTTTTTCTTAGCTACCATAAAAGCCACATCAATAAACTGTAATAATGTTAAGAGCAGATGTTGTCCTCTTTTTTTATACATATAGGTATATTAAAACACACTGTTTTTTGCTTTTTTACTTCCAACATGCCAACAACTCGTGTCATTTCATTTTTTATTTTTTACAATTATTTATCATAATTATATATTTATATACATATTGACAGTGCGTGTCAGTAAAATATCAAGCAAATATATCATACAGCATCATTGACGTCTGACTATTCGTTTACTTGTTTCCCTTTCTATATTATTATATTTTTTATTATTAATTAATTAATTTATTAATAAAATAAATAAACACACATACAAACACATAGACACACTTGTAAATAATAATAATAATAATGTATTTTAAATGCGCAACGATTTTAACGAGGTCATGGGAATATTATTGGAGAAAGAAAACCGCAGCCTACGGTCGATTCTGATTCGTTCTTTGGTATAGGTTTAGTTTGCTGGTCCGTTTTCCCTATTCTATGCTATAAATTCAACACAAATATAAGTATATAATATAATAATATAATAATGCTTCTGGTTATCGTGTCTTTTTCTTTATTAACTTTTTTTTTTTAAATAAAAAATTCAATATATATATAGGTGTATTTAAAATATTAAAACCACAAAGTAAAAATGTAAAATATAAAAATAATTATAAATATTATTTATTATAAAAAGTTGGCTTTGTTAAAAATATATTCACCTGTCTATACCAGATACCAGATTATATATACAATATATAATATGACTTTTTTTTTTTTTTTTATATATATATCAAATACGATGATTTTATAAAACAATAATAACAATATATAAAAGTGCATTGTTTTATGTATACGTGCGTTGTGATATTATTACAAGAGAAATTGTATGATGCTTCAAGTTTTTTTTTACATTTTCATATTAATAATATAAATAATGTGTAACGCATGCGCAACATGACATTACTTGACAGTTAAATTTATATAAATATATCCAAAAAAAAAAATAATATAATCAAGGGCACGTTATTTTACTGTCAAAGTTTATTTATATATTCTAGGGATCATGTGGTTATTATTTTTAGAATTTTCATGATTAAATAAATAATAGTAATTTTTGTCTGTAATATATATATATATATATATATATATAAATTTTAAATATTATTTTAAAAATAAAAAAATTAAGCTTATTTATAGTTATATTATATTGTTGTACTGTTATTTGTTTATAAAATGACATTTTTTTTTGAATTTTTTTAAATATCCGTATCATATAGTGACAATTAAATTTTATTAATATTATTATATATTTTCTATACTTGTTGTTGTTATAAAATTAACCGGATATATACCTATATATTATTATTGCATAAAAAACATAATAAAGGTATATGCGTAGTATACAAAATGAAACTCTTTGTATATAGTTTAAATAAAATAAATACAATACAATACGATTATTAACAACAAATAGATGAAACAATTAAAAATAATAATATTCGTACACGGTCCACTTTCTTTACTTTCACACAATCACCAATGATGATGATGATGATGTACTTGGCTACCCACTAATTTAAAAAATTATAAATAACAAAAAAATATATTTAAAAAAAATAATAATAATAATAATTCAACTTGCTTAATTATAAATTGCCTTTCTTAAAAAAAAAAATAATAATAATAATAAACGTAAATTGAGTGGATTAATAATTTTAAAAAAAAGCGCAAATTAAAGTTATTGATAAACATCAATACTTTCCCCCCGCCCTACTCTTTTGCCCACTTTAGTTTGTCTATTTAAACTATAATCTCACCCTTCATCCAAATATCGTCGCTATGACGACAACTTGACCCTCTCTCTCTCTCTACTACCCCCAATTTTATCATCACCAATGATGATGATGATGATGATGACGACAACACATGCTACTACTTCTACTATTTTTTCCCCTTCACTTTATTTTTTATCTACGCATTTAATTTATTATAGTCGCATCTTGTATTTTTATACATTTACAGATTTCATTATTTTTTTCACTCTATAGATGTAACTATATACATATAACTATATTATATATACAGTGACAATGAATGCTCGTAATATTATAAATAATACATATAGAGTATAATTTAATCCTAAACTAAATTATTATTGCAGTAAATTAAATCACAAAACAGTGAGAGGAAGTAAATTTTAAAAAATAGAGTATATAAGTATATATATTATTATTATTATTATTAATGTATAATTTGAAGAAAAAAAAAAAACATCGCAATTATAATTTTTTGATATGATATTTATGACGATAACAAGTGACGTCAAAGATGGTGTATTCACTTGAGTAAATTCATCAATCATCAATATAAACTAAATAATAATAATAATTAATATTTGATATTTAAAAATATAAAAATAACTGTAAACAATATAATTAGTAAAAAAAATCATATCATTAAAGTATGATGATTCAATGTTTGTCCAATTTTTGTTGATACATCAATGTTAAAAAATATATTGTCAAAATTATTTGTAAATTTAAAATACAAGCTACCTCTCATCTATCCAATCTTTTCTTTGTTCTTGTTGCTTGAATATTATTATTATTATTATTATTATTATTATTATTATTATTATTATTATTATTATATACAAAAAGTACTTGCTTTGCCTCTTTTTATACTTGTAAACTTTTAATAATTGTTTGTCTTTGTCTTGCATTAGCAACCCTCAATAAGAGACACCCTTTTTTATCATTAAGTATACCTATTGTGTATATATATATATACATATATATATATATGTATGTGTGCGCAAGTAAACCCTCACCTCTTTTTCCTCCTCATCATGTCCGCGCGCGCGAGTTATCACGATATATAACGGAACGGGTCTCTACATAACGCTGGATAATCATCCTCTCGTACTTACACATACCAACCAACCAACCAACCAACCAACATATATATTATCAATGGCGTCGAATTCTCAGTAAAACAATGCACCCAAATTATAATAATAACAAAATTTTAATTAAAAAAAAAAAATAATAAATAAATAAATCATTGATTATTTTAATATTTATAATAAAAAAAAAAAACAATAAATTTTATATCGCACCTTGTTAATAGTAGTAGATTGTAGAGGTCAGTTGATTTATTATTATTATTTTTATTTTTATAAATCAAAACACAATTAGTTTTTAATGCAAAATTATATTTTTTAATATTTGACACTTGAAATGTCAGTGTTTAACTGTCAATTTTTTTAAAACACTGAAATATATATTATTATAAATATTTTTAATGTATTTATCTATATATTATTTTTTAAGCACTGTTATCACAATCACAATAATTATTATTTTTTTAATTATTACAACTGTGTGTGTGTGTGTGTGTGTCTATATTGGAGCAAAAAAAAATAATAAAATATTAAAAGACTGCATCAAAACACACAAATCAAGTATAATCAAGTACAACAACAACAACAACAACAAGCACAATTTAAAAAAAATAATAAAATTCAAGTTGTTTATAATAATGATGATGATGAATAATAATAATAATAAAAAATATATAAAATATTAATGTAATAATTGGTCCATCCGTATTGTAAGGAGGACCGTGAACGACTGATTCAGTTGGCCAGTTGGCGCTGGGGTGTCAGTATGGTACTACACAACTACTATGTAATATAGTATAATGTATATAGTACAAAATATGTAGTACTATGCTGTACTATGCAACACAGCTATCCTAGTATAGGTGGCTATCATATACATATGATATTGGTTTGCGTGAGAGAGGAGAAAATTTATATATATATATAAAAGTTAAATAAGTGTTTGATATCGGCGCACACAAGACACAGGAACCATCACCATCACTAGAGGTAGCTAACATAACATAAGGTAAAGGTATATGATATAGGTAGAAATTTATGTATATATATATTTGCAAACGGTGAGGGTATAAAATTAGAGTGAGATACCAATGATGCCAACAAAAATTGTGTCAACTTGTAAAGAGACCAACGAGACCAATGCAAAATGTTGAAATCATACTTGCGTATTTTTACACAATGTAGTAGTTACATTCGTATTTTGCATCGACAACATATGATACTGGCCCGTGCCTTAAATTCTCATTCTCTTGTGGTGCCATACAAAAAAATAATAATGTTGCTGCTACCAAGACCAACACAACCATACCATACCATCAACTTAAACTCAAACTCAAACCAGTGCCTTTTTAACCTCTCCCCTGTTGTTGTCATGTTGGTTGGTGGTGGTGGTGGTGCTGCTGCTGCTGTTTCCATTTCATATATATTCTTCATCTTGCTGATCCAGTAGAGTATAGTAATATAATAGTAGTAGTAATTTTTTTACGAGTCAGAGAAAGAAAAACCAAGTCAATTTGATTGTCTCACTTGTCAGCTGAGATATACTTTGGTTTATGGTATTATTATTTACTTTTCTCTACAATAATGCACTATATCTATGCTATAGGCTAAGCTATATACATAAAATAATTATTATATTAATACATGTATTATACAACTCGTTGTATGGTAACTGTGTGATTGAAAACTGAGCTTCAAGTTGTAAATCTGTTTATTTATTTTTCAAAAAAAATTATTCTGTAAGTCTTTTTGGACCCATGAGATGATGATGATGATGATATTATTATTTTAGTCTGTCTTATATATATAACATTTATATATTTGATTGTACATCAAGACCGAGGCAAGGCCATAATAATACTAGCATTTTTATAAACTCAATCAACTACAAAATTATAGAAATTTAAAAAAATATTATTTTATTTACAGCTCATCATATTATTACTATTACCCACCAGACACATCATACAATATGCGTTGATTTGTTTTGATTTTTTTTTTATTATTTCTTATCGCACCAGCAAATATTATTTATGTTTTTGGGTTATCTTGTGGTTTAATGAAATTTTATTATACAAAGTTTGTAATTTTTTAAATTCATTTTGTTTATAATATAAGTATAAAATAATATTATTTTAAAATTTAAATTTCACGCAGACTGAGGTTTTATAAAAAATAATTTATTTTATATCGCATTTTTAAAAATATTTTTCTTTTTTTTTTTTTTTTTGTAGATAAGTAGTATATATACACCTATAGAGAGTGATGGCATGAAAAGGAGCGATATAGATGAAACGGGGCCAACCAGCACCTAACGATTTTCCACCTATAGCAAAGTGGAAGCCTCTGCCTCTGTCCCGGGTTTCAAGCTTGAAGCTTGTCTGTATATATACATATTACATATACTATTCAGTCAAGTGTGTGAATTTTATCAAACAGACTTTAAAATACATATATATATATATATATATATATTTTATTTCATCTTATTTTAATATATATTTTTTAAATCGCAATTACATTGTATAAAAAAATGACGCAAATAAATTAATTTTTTTTTTTTTTTTTTACTTATACTTTGGTTTGATTGAGTTTTAAATATATATATATATTTATGACGACCCTTTTGCATTTTAAGCAAACGTCATTTTTCCCTCTTTAATAATTATCATCATCATCATTATTAATTTGCAAAATAAATATACCTATATTTTGTTGGCTCATTTGATTTTTCTTATATAATAATAATAATGATGATGTGTGTTTTAAACTTTAGCCCCATCACATCCAATCGTATGTATCACACATGCAGTCATATCATATATATATGATAGTAAATATATAGTTATAATAGCTGCTGTGTGGTGTGTATCCTATATGTATGTATGTATGTATGTATGTACACCCTCCATTTTTCAAGACAACAAGGGCACGTAGGACACAATATTCCCTTATTTTCTTAAAAAAATGAAATAAAATAAAATAAAATATTATATTATATTATACAGCTATATATATGTATATGCGTATACAATAGACAGACAGACAATCAGACAGATATGCAATAATAAATGGTGATAGTGATTTTAATGTCAGTATACCTATAAGTATATCCAGATACATTTTTTACTTAAATATATTTTCTTGATTAAAAAATTAAAAAAAACAAGGTGAAAGTTTTTCTATATATTTGCGATACATCATCTACTTTCATATATATATACTTTTATATGCACTTTTTTGCATCAACAAATTATATGTATATTACTCCATTTGTTTATATTTTTTATTTTAAAACAAATTTATTATTTTTTTGTCAATTTTTTGGCTGATTGTCTACCGACATTCTTTCTTGCATTTTGTTGCATATTATACACATATACATATTAGATCAAAGTATGGGAATGCCCATATGATATACCTTTCTCTTTTGTTAACTCTCCTGATCATCAGATCCCAACATGTGTATATACGTATATATACAGTATATTACATATAGTAGTAATAATATATGTATGTATGTATGTATGTTTGTTTGTTTGTTTGTTTGTTTGATGTCAACGACTACTAACACTCTATATGATAGTTGTTGAGGAGGTAAATTTCCTGTTGTCATATATATGTGTGCAATATATATATACATATAATGGTGGTTTTGGTTACATATATATATATATATATACGCATATGTAAATGTTAATAGTGGGGTAGCCGACAATTCGTAGACACCCCGTTAACAGAAACCAGAGTGAGAAACAACAAGAATGCATGTATAATATAATATAGCAAGGACAAAGGAGAGCACCAAATGGACGACGACAAAATGATGATGAGAGCAAGAGCAAGAGCAACAGAATAACCCAAGTAAAGGAGTGGAGCGATCGATGCTCATCGGCTTTCAAGGGTATCAAGCTTTGGGATGAATATACTTGTAAATGCGTATTTTCATATTTATTTTTTTTTTTCAATAATCAAAGATCAAATATTTATTATAAATTATTATACATATTTAAACTATTATTAATGCAAAAATAAATTTGATATACCTATACACATATATACATATTTTTGGTGTTTATTTTTATCAAAAAATAATGAATTATAATAAAAAGACAGGAGGGGGAGGGGGGGGTGGGCTGGCTATATACCTATATTTAATTGGTTGAAAAAGTTGTACAACACATTGTGTTACCCCTTACTCAATGTCTAGTCGTCGGCTTTCATTTTATGACTGTCGATGGGGCTTAAAGGTCTCTTTGTGAATATAACCCCCGGATGGGTTCGTTGGACGCGATGAGAAAACCATAACATAAGGGCCAAATACGTATACTCACTTTGTAAATATACATATATTTATTATATATTCAAAATGAACAAAAAAAAAAAAAAAAAAAATTATGATAAAAAAGAATCTCTTTTCTCAACTTCCCTAGCTAGCATCCTTTAAGTTTTATTTTTTTTTTTTCACACAATTATATTTTTTTATTTAAATAATAATAATAATAATAATAACAACATTAAATTAGTGCAAATTAATGACTTTGAGTTTGGCAATGCACATGAATAAAATAAGATTTGGAATTTGTATTTTGTATTTTTTCTATTTTCAGTGACAAAATCGAGTGGTGTGTGTGAGTATCTACATATATCACCATCATCATCATCATCACCCCTGAGTCACACTATTCTTAGGATACAAGGTTCGGTCACCCATCATGTTACTTTGCTTGTTTCAGATCTCATCTACATCTACAATGTACAATTATATATGTATATAATTTAACAACTAAATTTATATGCATATATGATTTGATTTCATTGTTTTATTTATTTATTTATTTATTTATATTTAATCTTATTTTTTACTTGTCGACTCAAATAAACCCAATACAATAAGAGGTCAACAACGACGACGACGACTAACTTGAAAATCTTTCAAGTATGCGATAATAATCCTTGTCTTGAAATATTTAACCACATCACATGGTTTCTTTCAATCGTCATCTATATTCTTAAAAGCCAGATGTAATTTTTTAAAATCACAAAAATTTTATATATATATATATACATACATAAAAGGTATATACTTGTACGAATCAATTTGTTTATTGTTTTAATTTAAAAACAATTTCTTTCAAATTTAATCAACAATTTGAATGTATTTGATATATTTTTAATTTAAATAATAGAAAAAAAAGCAAAAAAAGCATTATTATATTTAATTATAGTTTTATGTCTCGTTTCTCTTTCCAGTTGTGGAAATCAAATAGCGCGTGCGCAGCCAAGGTTCTCGCAAGCCAGAAATTCCAATCGGGTTGATGAAAAAAAAAAAATAGAGAAAGAGAGATGGAGAGCAATTTATTGGCATGGACATATAAATATATGCACTTTGCAAAGTATCGAGCGAAAATTTTAACAAAAAAAAAAAACACAAAAAGCTCTTGAAGTAAAATAACTCTTTCGAGTTATTTAAAAAATAAAAAAATAAAAAATTTAAGTATACAACTTGAAAATTAAATAATATTTTTTATATAAATTAATTAAAAACTAAATAATTAAATAAAAAATTTACAAATGAAATAGATATGCGACTATATTATTTAATCTTTATGCAAAAACACAAAGTATGAAAATAAAAAAATCCAAAAACCAATAGAATAAAAAGGTGACTGTATTTCAGTGCATTTTTTACTGCAGTAGTAACATAAAATGCATCAACAATGAAAAACAAATTTCGAATGACTAATTCTTAAGAACAGCGGGGGTGTATAGTTTATCTGGACATGTTCTAAAAAAATAAGATTGTTGTTTCTATTATATATTATAAACACACACACATAAAAAGAAAAAAAAATCAAATAGCAAAATGAAAGATAGATATACCAACTATGTTAGTCACAGACATGCCATACCATAATTATTATTTCAAAATTTCAAAGTGGGAGAATCATACACGATGATGATGATGATGATGATGCCAAGCCAAGTATGGCTAGTATATACACGCATACACACATATATATTAATATTATATCGTTTAGCATGAAAAAAAAAAAAAGAGGAAGATGATGATGAAGAAAAAGTTAAGAGACCACCATCATGTGTGGGAGAGAAAAGCCAGTCTACCAAATGAAATGTATTTCACCATCACCAGTACCAGTAGCAACCAGGTAAAAAATATATATATATATATATATACCAATATGTATTTATTTTCATCTCACTCACATGACATCATCCCCATCACCACTTCATTCACAAAAAAAAAAAAAGAAACGAAATAAAGGCTAAATGAAAGAAAAAGATGTAAAAAAAAACTCCATAGCAACCAAAAAACAACCAAACCAATAAACTACTTGTATATAAATATAGAGAAAATATTATTAAATGATTAATTTTGTATTTTTTTAAATTAATTAAATAATTAAAAAATATATATATATGTATACCTATATTTTATAGTGGTTTACAGGTAAAGGTATGTGGTGGTGGTGGTGGTGGTAGTATTATTCTTTGACCCCTGACAACATATTAAAGCTCAAACCTGTATTTATAATAATATATTTGTGTATGTGTACTTTGACAACAGCTGCTGTTTCCGTCATTCAATTTTTTTACATTACAATGACGATAGCCAAATTGCATATTTTTGTAAAATTTTATCAAAAAATTATTAAACATTCAATTATATTTAATCAAAAATACACACAGCAATAATTATTAAATATTAAATTTATTTAAAAAAATATATAACAATACAAAGTTCATTGATATTGACAGTGGCAATGACTTTTTTTTTAATTTTATTTTATTTTCTCAAGAATTAAGTTGAAAGAAACTTTTGGAGTTTGATGACCTTTATTTTTTTGGATATGTATATATGTATATGTATATACCACTACCAGTTACAGTATAGTGTCAGGTTTTTAAAATAAAAAAATAAAAATTGATACCACAATATGAAAATTTAAAATTTCATTTTGCCACAAAGTAAGTATATTAAACTCAATGCAATCAAAGGGATGCAAATATAATATGAAAAATAATTTCACACAAGAAAATAAAATGTATGTATATAGCTATATATTTATATCACATGATGAACTTTTTTTTGTTAAATTCGCACCAGCTGTTTATTTGCGTGACGTCACGCAGGTGCCAGAAGGACAACCAGAACAAGACTAACAAAGACAAAGACCAAATGAAAAAAAAAAAAAATTATCCACAAAATATATATAAAATATACATTGTTCAAATAAACAGGTGGACAATGTCTACCAGTAGTTAACCAGCTTTTTGTATAAATCCATTTATTGCAAATATTTTTTATTATTATTTATATATATACGTCACAAGTGGCCCCGATTGTTAAACAAATAAAAATTTAAAATAATTATAAATAAATAAATAAATAAATAAAAATAGTAATAATATGTTTTATAGTCAATAATCGTTAATTTTATAATAAAAATTTAAATTCGTGACTTGAAATTTATAATAATTTAAAACTTAAATGATATGATGTGATATTTAAAAAAATAAAATAAAATATATTTTTTATCTTTGAACGTGCTGCGTGCGAGTTTTATTTATTTTATATATATATAAGAGTATATAATTTTATCTCGTCAGTTTTAAAAGACTGAAATAATTTTATAAGAAAAATTAAAAATCAAAACTAAAATATATAGTCATGTTTTATTATTAAAATTTTTACTTAAAAAATTTAATGAAATTGGCTTTTTGATTTTTAACTTTGCAAGTCGACGCACATATAGCTTTGGCATTATTTTATTTTTATATATAGTTTTATCGTGCACCACCAAAATTATAATTCACATTGCTTTATAGAATGCATTGGCTTGCACACACACCACACACACTAACCATCAACAAAAAATAAAATAAAATAATAATATAAAAAATACCAGCTGATGATTATGAATTATATATAAATTAATATTATTTTTTACAATTTTAATTGTTGATTTATACGCATCGCAACAATTTTATAATTATATTTAAGAAATATATATATATATATATATGATATTATATTCAAATCTAAATAGATGTATATTTTTTTTATTTTTAAAATTTAGTTTACATAATAAAATATATCAATTGAGTAATATATGAGCAGCTTCCGTCTTTGATTGCGTCAAGGACAAATTAATTAGAAAAGAAAAAAAATAAAACGACCTGGATGTCTCTCCAGAGACAAATATAATATAACAATAAATATACATAGCAATTGGGTAATGTACTTATTGCGACTAGCCTTAAAATTTTTTCTATAAAAAAAAAAATTATTATAATACTTTTTTGCTAATATTAATATAATTATTTTTATAAAATGCATTTTTGTATAGATATATGCGATAGTAGGTCGACGCACGATTTTATATATTATATTATTATATTTATTATATCAACAAAATAGCTGGGCCTTGATTTTTAATTTAATATTACAAGTACGCATGTCTCGTTAAATATATACACCTATTTCTCTCTTCAACTATCATAATAATTATATTATATTATATTTACTATATTTTAAAATATATATATATTTATTTATTTGCTGGTGTGACCTAAAAACCCAATTTTATATATATATATTAATGTTATTATTATTAAAAGCGAAATCAACATGGATTACCTAATTAAATGGTCTACACTATAATATTCTATGATGATATAATGATAATATTACTATGCTATCAGAAGGTATTATATATAGATATTAATGGCTTTATAATATTGATTTCATTTTCTTTCATCACATTGTTGTCGAATGTCAAAATTTTAAATATACCTATGTTGTTGTTGTTGTTGTTGTGCTTATATGTATACGTGGGAAAAAGTAATTTATTAAGGTCAAAATTTCTTATGTTTATATGTGTCATATATGCCTGTGTGTGTGTGTGTGTTTATTTTTCTATTTTGTAATTTTGGTAATAGAGTTTTTTTTTTAAATTTTAATATATATATATATACATAGATTGTAGTAAAAAAAATAGAGAGAGATATGGATGATAAAGGTTTATATATACAGAGATATCATATCATATCGATCGGTGTAGTTTCCGGCAGGCCACAAAGCTTAAAATGATCCTTTAATCACTGTATAATATACAAATTATATTTTTTTGTATATTAACTTGTGTAAATTTAATTAAAATATAAAGACTCGCGCATTTATGTAATTTATGTTGGTACCTATTAAAATTCAATTAAATATATTGAAATAATTTTTATTTGTAATTATAGAAATAAATTATATTAGTCTAATTATAATATATTGACTGGTTTAGTTTGTCTTGTTAACATATTATAATTATAATAATATAACGTCAAATCAAATAGTTTTTTAAAATGGAAACTCGAGACAACCGAGATTAACCGAAATTTAACGAATATTTACGAATATAGAATCAATGCTGAAAGAAATAAAAATGTTCACTATGCTATTATACTCTATGTTATGTTACTATTATATATGATATATCCGTTTATGTTTAAAGAATATTAACACTATATCAAATATAATACAGGCCTATATGATAAACAAACAGACAGACCCACCAAATAATATCATATCATTCATTTTTATCAAGACAATGTTATTTAATTTAATTTGAAAAAAAAAAAGCTCACAAAAAGCTCATTCGTATATTTATAATCATATATATCATACAAATATAGTTTGACAGAAAAACAATGACCACGTGTTGTTGACATATTATATATTTAAATGCAATCAGTGTATCAAAACAAATGACTCGGATTTAAAATTGTCAATAAGATGAGCAGTATAATTTTTTATATACCTATTATATTATTTTGAAAAAAAATTTTATAAAAATTTATTATAATCGTTTGAATAAATTTGATATTTTTCTATGATTTTTATTCTACTTTTATATCCTCACTGTTAAATTGACAAAATATAATCATAATAATAAATGAATATTTTTGTATATAATTTTATATATCACATATAGAAAAAAAAGAAATATACATAGATAAATTCAATAATACACACATACCTATATATATTATGTATGTTAAAAAATGTAAATGAAATCTATAACAAATTGAAAATCTATTGTTTTTTTTTTTTATCGATGTGGACATCAATGATTTTATTCCCACGGTAAATAGAAAAAAAAAAAAAAAATTTATATAAAAGTATATAATTCTATTTTCTAAAAAATATAATTTTACTTTGATTTTTTTATATTTATTTTTCCATCATATCATCTATACTTATATATATATAAAAAAAAAAAAAAAAAAAAAAATCAATAATAAAATTCCTCGACAACTGCGTCACTTTGTGTAGCTGACCCAAACGAGGTCAGAAAATTCAAGCATCATCATCATCATCATACACAAATTAAGTCTATATGCGTATATGATAACACAATTTGTTTATATTTATTTATTTTTTTTTCTACTCAATAATGCTATAATTTATATAATATACGTACTTGTTGGTCTATTTAATTTTTGTGTATTATTATTTTACGGGATGAAACATAATTAATCAAATGACCTTGATTAATTGTTTCTTTACCAATGCAGTTCCGTAATTTAAAAAAAAAATATATATATTTTTTAAATATTTTGTTGTTATTTTTTTAAATATATAAAAAATACATGTATATCAAAGTCGGACACGTCAAAGTCTTGATTGGAAGTGGCAAATAGCCTTGTCGGGGCTCTACTTTCTATTACGTCAGGGACTTTTATATATATTTTTATTTTATTTTATTTTATATACGAATAGAGTAGCACATAGCACAGAGGATGAGGCCTTCGTATAGGACAACCAAACTAGAAAACTCTAGATATATTATTATTGTTATTTTACAAGGTAGAAAATAAAAATTATATTATTATTATTTTTAAGAAAAAAAGCAACATTGCATACCGTTAAAATAATTATATATTTATTATATAGTTACGAAAAAATATACAAAACAATATACTATTTGAAACTCTTTCGAAATATAGTTTGGCTTTTTTTTTTTTTTTTAATATACTTGAATCAAGTTTCACGACACAAGAAAATTATTATTATTATATTATTATCTTTGTCTTTTAACAACCATTAAAAATATAAAAATAAAAAAAAATATTTTTACCGTTCACTTTCTTCATTAAATTGTAAATAAATAAATAAATAAATAAATAATATAATAACAATATTATTTGCGTACTTGTTTTCACCGAAATTGTATTGTTTTTTTTTTTTTTTTTTGTTATGATTTGATTTATAATGACCAAGTTGCAATTTTTCATTTACCGTTTGGTTGTATTTTATTTTATTTTATTTTATTTTATATATAGGTGTATAATTTTGCTATAATATATATAAAATTGCAACAACTAAACATAAGACTCGAACCTACTTTCCTCATGAGCAACTTTTTCTGGTAGTGTTGACTGACTATCATATATATATAATATCTGTATTGTATATATAATATGAATAAGTACTTTCTCAATATGATATTGTTATGATCAACAAGACTATAATAATATCACCTCGACTACAATTTGCGACAAATTGATTTTTTTTTTTAATGACATAAAAATTATAAAAATATATTATTTTTGAAATATTTAATTTTATTATTATTTATATTTTTTTTTATTATCATATATATTATATGATTTATTTTTTAATTCAATAAACGTTACGACAGAGAAAGCGCCAGGTGAGACGAAAAAAAAATTAAATTAAATTCAAATTATAAGAGGACATAGGTATACAAGCAGGTGTCGCCAATGCAAATGTATTTTTGTTTAATAATGAATAATAATAATAATAATGATTATTCAAAAAAAAAAATGATTTTTATAAATTTTAAATACCGTGAAAAAATATAAAATGCTATTTTAACAATAATAAAAAAAGATTTATCAAAATAATAATAATAATAATAATAATAAATGATAAAAATCATGTTTATATGTGTTGTGTATGTATTGCGCACGCGACCTGTGCAACGATCGTCGACACGGCGAGTTACCATACATTCAATTCCCGACTTTAACCGACCTTCGTAGCTTCGAGAACGACGCGCATTGAAATTCAAATCATCTACTTCTACTACTACTACTACTACTACTACTCATACTACCACTATCATATACATGATAATATTCTCAGCAAGCAATTTACTTGATTCTCCTTTGTCTCTTGAACATTTAATCACACCAACCAAGTCTGGCTACAATATCACACGGATTTTAAATATTATAAAATAAAATAAAATAAAAGATTCATACACAAAAAAATGTCAAAAAAAATCATACGCACTTATAACATGATAATTTTGGATAAAAAATAACAACAACTAAATATTTTTTTTTTTAAATTAAAATTATATTAATTTTAGAAAAAAATAAAAAAAATTGATAAGAAAAAAAAATAAATAACATACATCATATCATCATCACATATGTATAGAGAGATATCAACAAAATGAAATTCAACAGGTTGTAGGATGATGAGGAGTGACCTCGAGATGAACGACGACTCTGTATATATGTATACTGTATATTGAATTAATATATCAACATGTATGCGCGCATTTAATTTTTTTAAACAAATATATTATATTTTCTTTAATAAAAAAAAAAAAAAAAAAGCTATAGTTTAATTATTTATGCGATGGGTGCAACTCACGTTGTGTTTATATAGAGAAATTAAATATATTATTATTATTATTATGAAAATATAATAAAATAAAATGAAATTAAATGTCCAGGGCCATCACAATGACAATGACGATGACGATGTTGATGTTGATGATGATGACACAATATATAATAAATAATTTACAAACAAAATGGCTTCGATTGTTTCTTAAATAAATAAAAAATATATAGGTATATATATCTTGGTGTGAAAGGGGGCCTTCTCAACGTTAAGTGAAACGTCCGGTAACACAAACCAGCCACTGAATTGGGGCCAATGAATATTTTAAAATTTTATATTTAAAAAAATCCCAATAAATATATAATGTAACAATTATTTTGATAAATAATTAAATAAAATTAATACGTAGTTTGTAATAATTTTATCAACAGATTTTTACTCAATTTTTATTTTATATATGAAAATAATAATTCAGACATCTCGATTTCACTGTACTTTTCACTTTCCCCAGTTGTTTTTTTTTTGTATTTATCAATAATAATTATAATTATTATTATTATATTAATCTTGAGATATATATATATATATAAAAATTATAAAAATTAGCCGAGGTCAGTGAATCTAGAATAAATCAATCATAAAAAAAAAAAAGCAAAGTATATATATATATATGTATAGATTGGTAAATATAAAATAATAATAATAATAATAAAAAGATTGTATCGACCATCACCCACTCACACCAATGACACCTTTTTAATATTAGCCAAAGTTTTAATACAACAATATAAGTTGAGTAAGTATATATACCTATATAATATTATATGTGTCCCGGGCAAACCAAACAGCTCATATAAAAACTGCTAAATTCAAGGGTTGTATATTATCTATATATATTTACTCCAAAAAAAATAAATATGATAATATTTAATATTATTATAAATATAAACAAAATAAGGACCAAAAGGATCAAAAATACAGATGAGAGTATCATATTGTATCTATTTGATATATCAAAGAGTGGGAGAGAGAGAGAGATTAAAATACCGCACGCGCATTGACAAATAAATAATATAATAATAATAATAATAAAAAAAATATATAATATAATATTACCGCAAGTTAAAAAAAATTAAAAATTAAAAACTAAAAATCTTACCCTCAAACAGATGCCAGTCTTCTTCGAGTGAGGCCAATACCTGATTTGATTGTTGTTCAAAATCGAGCATTTTTTATTTATTATTGTTTGACAAATTATTATTTAATTAATTTAAAACTTCACTCAATTATTATTATTATTATTTTTTTTCTTCATCAATTAATTAATATCATATATAAAAACACACAGTTGATTATTATTATTATTATTTTTAAATAATAACAACAAAAACAACAACGTCAAATTATCACACAAGAGTATGATAAAATAATATGATAAATAAAAAGAAAGATGAAATGATAAATATGTTTGTTTGTTGTTTTTTTTTTTTTTTTATATGTTTAAATAAATAAACATGCGTTATTGAGTGTAACAGTGCACGGCTAAAGTCAATTCAATCCGTCGCGGCAGCAGTCTCAACAATAACAACAACCGTTACAGTCTAACAAGTCTGTGAGGTTTTTTTTGTTTTTTTTTCTCCTACTCTTTTACATTTACCACACCGCGACAGTCTTTCCGCGCGGCGACCACTCACACTCCTTTACTTTGCAACAGCTACTAAAAATCCTTTACCACTTTTCGTATATCATATATGATATGAAATAAAAAATCTCCCACTCTTTTTTACCACTTTTGACGCAAACAAAATAACTGAGCCAGCTGATTTCTCTCTTTCTTTGTCTATCTTTTGCAAGCACCTGTGCACATTAAAACGTCACAAATTTTTTGTATTTTTAATTATTATAAATTATGATACGCAACAACAACAGCAATTGTTATTATAAATATCATATACTTACATATGTACTTATAAAATAGGATATTTTTTATATTATGTTAAATAAATGTAATGTTGAATCCTTTTTTTTGACTGTATGGTTGTTGGTATATCATCCAATCACCATCACCATCACATACCGCCACTCAAATGCTCCTCCAGTTGAGTCTCCTTCCATTCTTTGCAAATAAATATGATAAATAAATATAATAATATAAAAAAAACTCGGTAGATTTTTTTGCTCTCTCTCTTTGCAATCCGCGCAATTGCCGTACGTTGATTTGCGGGCGCGTGCGCATTTACATTATTAGTTGTTGTTGTGCTGGTTCTGCTGCTGTTGCTGCCATCATTGTTTAACTCTTTTGCTTCTACAAACTACTAGCATCGCCATCGTCATCATAATCATCACCACCACCCACACACACTACCAACTTGCTTGCAATTTTACCACTGCGTATCATTATCAAACGGCGTGTGCCATACTTTATGTTATATATCAACGTCACGCTTTTGACTTTTTATTGATGACGTAAAAATCGTCGTGACGCGGAAAAAATTTATTTTATTATTATTATTAAATATTTTCATTAAAATTATTTTCTTTTTTAATTAATTTAATTTATTTTTGAAAAAAAAAAACATCTCTTTATACTTGTATGAAACTGATAATGATGATGATGATGATGATTATTATTATAAAATAATCCTTCTTGGTTTATTTATCATATTTTCCATGTGCTTATGTTGCATATACTTATGAGTTTGAAAAACTTTATTGGAGAACGTGTAGAATAATTCAATTCTTATTTCTTTTTGTTTATTTAGCCTCGAGAAATGACTTGATATATAATATAATATGATGTGATGTGATGTGTAACTCTTCACTCGGTGTTTGGTTGATGCTCCTGCTGTTGATGCTGTTGATGCTGGTGATGTTACATTACCTCTTTCTCTTTCATTTCTCAATAATTCTCAATACCATAATACATACACCTGATTTTTTTTCTTATTTTTCATGTACTTATAATATATATTGTCTGCGCATTTAATTTTAATTTTATAAATTTATATATAAATGCAACTGATATTATCATATTCATATATATATATATAAAAAATGAAACAATATTGGCCCCCGTTTAGTCGCCATCATGTTCATTATACCTATATGTATATATGTATATAACCTTTACTTGTTTTTTGATGCAATTATGCATTTTCTTTTTTATTATTTTAATTATATATTAAATGGATTATGTAATATTTAAAAAAAAAAATTGTAGATCGCAGACTCAAGTGACAATCTCATTATGTCAAGTTTAAATAAATTATTATTAATTATTAATTATTATAAATAATGATGATTAATAAATTACATGTATTTGTTGATAATATTTAAATAATAAATATTAATATTTTTTTTTTTTTTTTTTTTGATGAAACGTATCATATATGCATAGTGCTCCTTGGAGTAGAGGTTTTTGTGTACAGCCCTGAATGTGTCTTGCGCGCATCACACACAGTTGTTTGTCCTCCACTCGCACTCACTCACTCACTCACCATCCAATCCAATCCAATCACCGTCAGTATTTCATTTATGTTAGCATATACATATATACATACCATACCATACATCCATATGATACACAACAATCAGGGAATGAAGGAGATTGTGAAAAAATAAAATAAAAAGTTGCCGCCGTCGAGTCGCTGCAATATCATAGCATAGCGTTTCTTTATTTTATTTTATTTTATTTAAATCTCTTGTTGTTCACTCTTGGCACGTGTTCCTTGTGTTGCCTCTCTTACATTATCATATAGATATTGACCGACACATTGTCATCATCATCATCATCATCATTGGATATATGATAATGTTTGTCAGTATATTCACGCATTTACTTCCATTGATTATTTTATATATGATGATGATGATGATAATCATACAGAAACTTGTTTATTTTATTACAATAATATATGTATAACATTATTGACGAGCAAACCAACTCAAATAATATAAATTTTTTATAAAATTTTAAATTAAACAAAAAATAATAATAATCTCTTATTTTTTGTGTCTTTTATACATATTGTTACAAGTATTATCATATATATATATATAGTATATGCGCGTATCATATGGTATATACCCGATGGGATTTTATCAAGTCGACTTTGGTTTAAAGACTCTCTCTTCTTCTATATCATATACACGTCTGCATTCCATAATAAAAAAAAAAATATATAAAATGAAATGATCATTTTTATAAATATAAATAAAAATAATGTAGTATGTACTTATTAGTTAGTAGCAGTAGCAGTACTGCAACCAGATGCGTATATTTATTTGTTTATATAAAAACTGATTTTAAAAACAAATAAATATTCATTTTGACCCTTGACAAATAAAAATAATAATCTACTCTATCAAACATCTCAACCTTCTTTCCTAATTTTATAATATTATATTAATAAATAAATAATTATTTACGTGACCTTATTTTTTTTTACAACATTAAATAAAAAATTATATAAAACAGACTGTCATAAAATATAACAAATCAAATTGTTTGCACTAATTGTTTTTTTTTTTTTTTTTTTTCATAGTAAATTGTATGAAAAAAAAAAAAAAAATGAGTGAAAGTTGATGACAGACATTTTAAGAAAAAAAAAAAAAATATAATATAAAAGTTTTACTTATTTTTAAGTATTTTATTGACAATAATTTATTTAATTTTTTTTTTTTTTATCTATTTTATGTAATATTTAAATATTTAAAAATAATTATAATATATATGGTGGATCATTTTGTTTTTTATAAATAATTGTTGCTTAATATTTTACTTGTATAGAAACAGATAGATACAGATACAGATATATATATATATATAATAGTAATAATAATAATAACAATAACAAGGTATTTGAGCGCATATTCAACTCGATGATTATTACCAGGTTTGCACTTCCGGGTAAGTAAGGTTGGGCTTAAAATTATCCCCTTCTTTTATTGTTTATGTTATATGCAAAATGCAATACACATATTATAATAATGCATGTATTTTACTTATAATTTATATTTTATATTATTCATTTAATTTTTTATTTTTCTTTTACCCCCCAAAGCATCATGACTGATTTTACTAGAATAATATTATTTCATCAATAAACAAATTAATAATAAAATTTATTATTTAAAAATCAGGTCGATATAATAATAATATAAAAAGATTATTATATAAAATATAAAATAAATATAATTTAATGATTAAGAAATAAAATGACTACGTGTCTTTGTGTCTCTTTTGTGATATCATTGTTGCTTTACTAAAATGGTCACGGTTTGGATTCATTCAATGTAACAAGTCCAAGGCATCTAATATTATTATTATTATTTATTTATTTATTTATTTATTATCAATGTAAAATAATTAATTTAATAATAATAATAATAATAATATAATTAATTAAACAAAGTAAATATTGACTGTTGTTATTGTGTGCAAGTGGAAATAATTAATTAAAAAAGAGAAAAAAAATATTTTACAAATTCATTTGGTTGATAATATAAATATCTGATATAATTAAGGTGGCGCCAGTTGATGGAATGGAAAATAAAAAAAGAAAAATAAGAAAATGTTTTTCTTTTTTTTTTTTTTTCTGGTTGTATAAGGTAAAACTGGTCAAAGAGTTCAACAACAGTTTTCCTATATATTTTTATTTTATAATAATAATAATAATTTAAATTTAAATTTAAAAAATTGCAAAAAAATATACACCTATATATATATATTGTAAAAATAAATAATTAAATCCTACCTTTTTATGAGGGATGTTCATCATCCCACGATGTCATCATAATGTATACTCTCTCTCATTGTTGTTGTTAATCATGATGAATCCAGTTTTAATCATCACATTTACAATACAACACTTTTTAAATATTATTTCATCAGTATATATAAACACTTGTACATCCCATCAATAAATATCAATGCATATTTTTATTTTTAACATTTCATTGACTATATACCACTATAATACACATTCAGCACAACACTTTTCATCACTTTTATTACAAATATTGTTATTTATTTGAAAAAAAAAAAAATTACTAGTTAACTGATAATGATTATTCATCATTTTGTGAATATTTTTTACATGTACACACTTTGATCAAAGCATTGCAGTGTATGAACAGGACATTTTGGCTTGATCAATAAATTTATATTAAAACAAATAAAAAAAAAAATAAAATAAATAACACTAGCATCATATCATAATCAGTCATATTATATTTATAACCAATTGCATGAAAATTTTTTGTTATTTTATTAGCATACAAGTTGCAGTATTAGATTGTCCAAGTTGATTCAAGTAATTTACCTGTAACAATAATTAAAATCAAACAAATTATAAATTAATATTAAAAAAATATTATTTTCAGATTTTTAAAAAGTACTAATAAACAACTCACTGTACTTTGAGATGATTTTGTCTTCAATGACAAACTAATTTAGTCTTTTTGTCATTTACAATTATCAATAGTTGTTGTTGTTGTTGTTCTTCTTCTTCTTCTTCTTCTTGATAAATCAAATCAACACAACATCAGATGTTTGAGTTGCCAAAATTCTTGATAGTAAATCTATCAACAATAAAAACATCAAATAAATATAAATGTCATAAATACTATTAATTATTAACAAAATAATAAATTAATAATCAAACAATTAGGTTAATAAATTTCAT
This sequence comes from Lysiphlebus fabarum, assembly GCA_011426435.1. Lineage (NCBI taxonomy): Eukaryota > Metazoa > Arthropoda > Insecta > Hymenoptera > Braconidae > Lysiphlebus > Lysiphlebus fabarum. The sequence continues at coordinate 38,444 of WSYQ01000561.1, forward strand.
CATAAAATAAATAATGAGTAAATAAACCAACAATCACAAAAATTTAGTTTGACAAAAACCCTAAACAAATGAAAATTTATATTGACATATTTTGTATATTTTTAATGAATATTAATGCAAATATATACGTATTTTAGTGATAATATGACAAAACAATGCTATAAATAATTAAATAATAATAATATTTATAAATAATTTGATAAATATAAATAAATAAATTTTTTTTTGTCAAATATGTCAACCTAACCTCAAACAATTTTTTTTTTTTTCTTAATTAAATGTGTATATCAACTTAGAATATATTTGTTTATGTACTAAATAATTAACAACAATGAAATATAATAATATTTACATACCATTTGTCATTTGTGAAGCAAATTAGTCTTTTTTTATTTCAGCTTCAACGTCACTGACAGCGTCTATTGTTTTTTCATCAATTTTACAAAATTCAGCATTTATTATTTACACATTATATTTAGAACACATTTAACAATAAATTTAATAACAATTTATATTGTTTAAACAATTAAAAATAATAAAAAAAATAGACTATTCAGGAGCTATGTACTGCACGACGCGCGTCTGCTCGACTGCTCGTCACAACAAAGCAGCGCGGCCATTTTGAAAAAAATAACTAACTCGGCATAATTAAGATGGCGCTATCATCATTTTCTCATTACCGACAATTATTTATAATTAATTTAACAACTTTTATAAATAAATAATTAACATTTTTAAACAATATATAATAAAATTTTAAATAATTTTTTAAAAATAACTTGTTATTAAAAAAATCTTGACAATGAGAAAATTTCAATTGCGTTACCTATCTGTCAAAATTATTTTTTTTTTCAAGATGGCCGCCTCTTTGTTGAGTCGAGCAGACGCGTCGTGTAGTGTCTCCTGAATAGTCTCTTATTTTTATTATTTTTAATTGTTTAAACAATATAAATTGTTATTAAATTTATTGTTAAATGTGTTATAAATATAATGTGTAAATAATAAATGCTGAATTTTGTGAAATTAATAAAAAACAATGGACGCTGTCAGTGATGTTGAAGCTGAAAAAAAAAAATGGATTAATTTACTCTAAAATTGACAAATAGTATGATATTAATATATTATTAATTATCAAATAAATAAATAAATTTAATTTGAGTTGATTTATTATTAAATTAGCAAAAAAAAAAAAAATAACTTTTGTATTTATTAAAATAGAACAAAAAAAAGTATCAAGAAAATGTTGATAATTGTGCAAGTGATTTGTCTCTTTGTTACAAAGTGGTTAAAAAATTAATTTAATATTCTGGTACTGAAACAGTATATTAAAATATTATATAACAATAAACAATCAGTAACAAAACTGAGCAAGAACAATTGAGTGCATATACGTATTGTTTTAATAATGATAAATCATTACATGGTCCAGGTACATATATTGTATGATATTGTTTGTTTTGTACATTTTTTTTTTAATTAACCACTTGTTGTTGCTACTGGTGAATATTTACTTTTTAAAAAATGATATCAACTATGTATTTTAATAAAAACGTCTTGGACAATCTAGTCTGAGTTGGTACTATTGTGTTTGGTCTAATTGTGAAAGATTATTATCAAGATAATTATTTGCTACTATTAAATTGAGTGTTAAAATTACAATAACATATACATTATCACCAGTTGATTTGTGATTATTTAAAATTGATAAATAATTTATAAATAAATGAGTAAAATGTGTGACGACGATGGTGATGATGATAATGATTTATCAGTGTTGTGTTTTTGTGATTTTTTATAATTTATAAATTATTAATAATGATATATTTTAATATATTTTAATTTTAGTGTTGTTTTTTTTGTGATTATGAATGTGATTATTTATTGAACCTGTTGCTTCATGGATTCATCATAGCTGTACAGCTACTACATATGATTGAGATTATTTTGGTGATATCGTTGGATGATGAACAACCCCCTAAAAGGTAAAATTTTATTTAATTAATAATTATATTGATAAATTATATTATTATATATAAAATAAATTGTTGATTATGATTTTTAAAACTTCAAGATCTTGGAGTCCATTTAAATATTCTTCTTGGTTTTTTTTTTTGTTCTGATTTACTTATGCGTTTTGATAATTAAATACTGTCCAAATGACATTGTGTTATCATGTATGATGCATATATTTATTGACATAAATATATGCATCAATAATATTTATATATACATGCACCAGCTATACATATACCTATATTTTATTTATTTCAATATCATTTTCATTTATAATTTGTGGTTTGAAATCCAAGTGCATCTAAAAATATAATAACAGTGTTTTTATTAATATTTATAGTAAGTACTTATATATTTATTTATTTTAATAACAATAGGTATACTTATATATATTTTTGTGACAATATTATTATTTTTATTTTTATTATTATTATTATTATTATTTTACTGCAACAAAATGGAATCATATCATATGAAAATCCACCCAAAATAAAAAAATAAATGAAAGCTGCTGTTGTGTGGGTTTGACTGGTTTTACTTGATACATAACCTTTTGTATATTTTTGTCATATATTTATTTACCTATATTATTTATAATTTTTTTTTTCAAGTAAATAATTTAAATAATTATTGTATTGTAAATAAAAAAAAAAATGTTTGCAAGAACAACAGCAAAATTGGGTATGCTAATGAGAAGTTTTGCAACTGATGCAACTACAATAAAAAAATTAGTAACGGTATGTTTATTTATTAATTAGATACATTTATTTATTATATTAATCATTGTATAAAATCATATATATTATTTTAATAATAATAATAAAATTTATTTATAATTATTTGACAGAACAACAAAGTTGTTGTTTTTATGAAAGGAGTACCAGATGCACCAAGATGTGGTTTTAGTAATGCAGTTGTTCAAGTACTCAGAATGCATGGTGTCAAATATGATGCACATGATGTTCTTGCTGATGAAGAACTCAGACAAGGTATTATTTATTTATTGATTAATTGGTTATTTTTATTATAATATTAAATTGAATTTTATATTTTAGGAATAAAAGATTATTCAAATTGGCCAACAATACCACAAGTTTATTTGGATGGTGAATTTCTTGGTGGTTGTGATATTATTATTAAAATGCATCAAACTGGTGAATTTATTGAAGAATTACAAAAAGCTGGTATATCATCAGCACTTACTGAAAATGAAGCAGATAATACTAAAAATGATAATGAAGATAAACAAAAATCAAAATAAACAGTTGAGTTTTATTATATGGTTTGTAAATAATTTTATAAATTAGTAGAGTTATTATTATTTTTCTTTTTTTGTTTAAATAAATCAACCAAATACAAAAACAATAAATATACAACTATATATTATTTTGTTTTTCATTATTAAACAAAATACATTAAAAAAAAAAAAATAGTTAAATTACATATTTTGAAGTTGTTTTCTCAAAATTTTTCCAACTACACTTTTTGGTATTTGTTCAATAAATACAACTTGTCCTAATCTTTTGTAATCTATAACTTGTTTAGCAACATAATTTTTAATATCATCTTCATGAATTTTTTCATTATTTTTTGTGACAATAAATGCTTTTGGTATTTCACCATAACGTTCATGTGGTACACCAATAACAGCAACATCAGCAACTTTATCATGATTACGAATAATATCTTCTAATTCAATTGGTGATACTTGCATACCATTAACTTTTATTAATTCTTTGAGACGTCCAGCAATAATTAAATCTCCATCATCATTAAATTTTCCTAAATCACCAGTTTTAAGCCAATCATTTTCCATGGTATCTAAAGTATCTTGTGAATTATTAAAATATCCTTTCATTACTTGTGGTCCTTTAACTAATATTTCACCAACTTGATTGATACCTAAATTTTTACCAGCTTCTCCAATTATTTTTAATTTTGTATTTGGCAATAAAAAACCAACTGAATCATCTGATCTATTTATTCCAGATGTTATTGTTGGTGATGTTTCTGTTAGTCCATATCTATTATTAATATAATTAATACAAAACAATTAAATATTTATTTTAATTTTATTTTATTATTAAAAATTAAATTTACCCTTTTATTAATGCAAATGAATCTCCAAATTTATCTAAAAATTTATCAGAAAGTTCTTTACTCAATGATGTTGCTCCAGTAACAATAGCTTGTAAATTTTCAATATGTTTTTTAGTAAATCTTGGATCATTTGTCATTAGTTGAATTATTGGTGGTACAACTGATAAACCAGTTAATGGATATTTTTCACAAATTTCTAAAAATGTATCTGGTGTAAAAATAGGCACACAAATTAATTTGCAGCCAAAACTAAATGTAATAGAAAAAAAAAAAAAAAAGTAAATACATTATTCAAAATTCATTTTGATTAAATAATAATTAAAAATTTAATTTACCTCAAACCCATACAAAGAATTGAAAAACCATATGAATGAAATATTGGTAAAATTATTGGATTTATATCTTGATATTGTCCAATTGCTGGTTTAAGAATATTAAATGCTGGATGTTTTATTTGCATTAAATTAGCAACTAAATTTCTATCATATATATATAAAAAAAAAACAATATATAAATAAATTTAATTAATTAATTTAATGGATTTATTTTATGTTTTAAAAAATTAATATTACCTGTGTGTTAATTCAACACCTTTTGGTAATCCAGTTGTACCACTTGAATATGGTAAAATAACTGTATCATTTACAACATTTATATTTATTTTATCACCACTTTTTTCAAATTCAACAACACTATCATCAACTAATTCATTAAATTTAATTGTACCAGTTGGTCCATTGTTATCTTCACTGTCTAAATAAATTATTGGATATTTTATTGTTTCAATTCCATTAATAGCATCAACAACAATATCATATCTCATAGATGCTGTTATTACAGCTACTGCATCTGAATTTTTTAATTGATAATTTATTTCTCTTGCAGTATATAATGGATTAATTAATGTCAACTATTAAAATTAAACAACAATAAAAATAATAATTATTTTTAATTTTTCAATAATATAAATTTTTATATTTAAAAAGTAAATTAACTTACTGGAATTCCTGCTTCACTTGCTCCCATTGCAATTATTATAAATTCTGGTATATTTGGTAAAACAGCAGCAAGTGAACTACCAGGTTTAAAATTTAATTTTCTCAATGATGTTGCAAAACGTCCACTGAGTACTCGAAGTTGTCCATATGTGTATGATTTATCAGTCATTGAGCATATCTTATGATAACAAATAATACTTTTTAAATATAATAAATTGGTTTAATAATAAATTTAAAGAAAAATAAAAAATAAATTTTACCACTGCTGTTTTGTTCCACCATTGATCAACATTTTTCCAGACATAATTATGCAATGGAATATTATTTGGTATATCAATATCTTTCCATGGTGAACAAAATATATTATCATTTTGAATAATATTTTGATTTCTTTCTGGTGCTTTATATTGTAATTTTGTTGAATAGTTTTTTTTATTTAAATTTTTATCAATACAATTAATATAATTTGCATATATTTTTATATTGTTTATTGATGAACTTTGAGCTTTGAACCGTGATAAACATAAACGAAACATTTTGACTATAATTTATTATTTTAATTAAATAATTTATTAGAACAAAAAAAAATAATATTAATTTAACACATTGACAATATTATATTATACTTAAAACAATATAAAAATATAAAACCTACTTATATTAATTTTATATTAATAAATATTTTATTATTTATAAATTTATCAGTAGACACTTGGTGATATTTTACAAAAAAAAGTTATTAACTTTAAATATTAAATAAATAATGAACTTTGATTTTGAATTTTTTAGTAGAAAACAAAATGAAAATGAGTGTAGTTTTTGTTGATGTTGTTGATGTTGTTGGTGGTTTTACGAATGATAAAAGATTATTTTTTAAATACAATTCATGTATGTAATCAGTCTTTCCACTCTTTTTTTTTTTTATTTAATTTGATGAGCATGCGCTTGGATATCAAACTTTCCAACAACAAGAACCAATAATTATTTGCACCTTTGTCTTTTTTGAATTTCAAGTATTTATTAATATGATACCGTTATTTATTTATTTATTTTTTAATTAACAAGAGTTTAATAATAAGGGTGAGAAAAAATAAATAAATAAATAAATTTTTATTAAAATTTTTTTTTTTATTATTGCAGATATTTTAGTTAAAATAAAATTGTTGAATAAACAAAGCTAACAGGTGGTGGTGGTGGTGCTCGTCATCATGACATTTACATTTTTTGTAAATTTTTTCGTAAAATTTTACCAGCTTGATTTTTTGGTATTTTATCAATAAATACAACATGACCAAGTTGTTTATAATCAGCAACTCTATCAGCAACAAATTTTTTAATTTCATTTTCATTAATTTTTACTCCATTTTTTTTGACAATAAATGCTTTTGGTATTTCACCAAAACGTTCATGTGGTACACCAATAACAGCAACATCAGCAACTTTATTATGACCATGTAAAATATCTTCTAATTCAACTGGTGATACTTGTGAACCTTTGACTTTTATTAATTCTTTTAAACGTCCAGTTATTATTAAATTTCCATAATTATCAAAACTTCCCAAGTCTCCTGTTTTTAACCATTTACCATCCATTGTTTCAATTGTTGCTTTTGTATTTTTATAATATCCTTTCATCACTTGTGGTCCACTTATTTGTATTTCACCAATTTCATTGATACCTAAATTTTCACCAGTACCATCAATATTATTATTATTATCATCATTATCAATAGCATCAATTTTTTTAACAATTCTTATTTGTGTATTTGGCAAAATTTTTCCTACAGATCCTACTGGACTGTCAATTCCAACTGTTATTAATGGTGATGCTTCTGTCAATCCATATCTAAAATAACCAATTAATATAAATTATTAAAATAATATTTTTTTTTGTAAATTATTGTACCCTTGAAAAAACATGAATGATTCTCCAAGTCTAGCACGTAGTTTGGCAACAACTTCTTCACCAGCTGGTGCTGCTGCACTCATCATTTTTTTTAATCCACTCATGTGTTTTTTTGTAAATCTTTCATCATTTGCCATTAATTGAACAACTGGTGGTGCTAAAAAAATAATTGATAATCTATTTTCTTTTAATATTTTTAAATAATCATTTGATGTAAATGTTGGCATAGTTATTAATTTTCCTCCATTACTAAATATAATAAAAATAAAAATAATAATAATAATAATTAAATTAATAAATTTATTAATAAATTAATAATAAAATATAATTTACCTTAAACTGTGATAAAAAACTGAAAATCCATAAATATGATAAAGTGGTAAAAAAAATACAGTAACATCTTGATAATTTCCAATAGCTTGTTCTGTTACCGCAACATTTTTATGATTAAATTGAGTTAAATTTGAAACAATATTTCTAAAATTCAAATAAAATAAATATCAATTAATATATATTATATGTATATATATTTTATTATTATTATAGTTAGATTATTACCTGTGTGTTAATTCAACACCTTTTGGTAAACCAGTTGTACCACTTGAATATGGTAATATAACTGTATCATTTGCAACATTTATATTTATTTTTTCTCCAATTTTTTCATATTCATCAACACTATCATCAACTAGTTCATTAAATTTAATAGTACCTGATGGTATTTGATCACTTTTATCTTTAATAACAATAACTGGAAATCTAATTGATTTAATTCCAATGATACTTTGAGAAACAACTGGATATTTACTTGGTACTGTAACAACAGCTGTTGTTTCTGAATTTTCCAATTGCATATTTATTTCTCTGACAGTATAAGATGGATTTATCAGAGTTATCTGTTAAATATATATATATATATTTCTTTTTGAATATTATATATGTATTTAAAAAAAAAAAAAAATGAATTATAATTTATTTTTTTATAATACTTTTATTCCTGCTTCACTTGCACCCAATAATACAATTGGATATTCAGGAATATTTGGTAAAACAATAGCAATTGTATCACCAGATTTTAAATTTAATTTTCTTAATGATGTAGCAAATTTTCCACTGAGTCGTCTCAATTGTCCATAAGTATATGATCTTCCAGTCATTGAACAAATCTTTAATAATAATAAATCTATACATGTAATTATTTGTAAAAATAAAATAATAATAATAATTTATTTATTTATTTATTTAATTTAATTTACCACTGATGTTTTGTTCCACCATTTATCAACATTTTGCCAAATAATTTCATGTAAATATGATCCATCAAGTATATCAACATTTCCATAAGGTGAATGAAATATTTTTTTATCATCAATAAATGATGAATGATTATTATATAATTTTTCTGTTCCATATTTTCTTGTAATATTATATTTATTATTTTTATAATTATCAATCAAATGATAATTATATATTTTAAAATTTTTACATTGGGATAAATATAAACGTAACATATTTATTTTTATAAATAAATAAATAAATATATTTTATACTGTTATACTTGTATAAATGTCTTTGGCTTTAGGCTAATTAAAATGATAAAAAATTATTATTTTTATCTGGAAAAAAAATAAAATAAAATAAATACCAAGTATACCTATGTCAAAGAAATTATTTCAATATAATAATAAAATTTCAATTAATAATAATAATATATGTATAATTTATTTTAAACTTTTTTATTGAAGATAATAGTTGACAAGTTGTGTCTGTATATATAAAATAATATCTAGTCTCATATATATGATACGTGGTGGTATCATATCATCGTTTGTCAGCATGTGTTGTTGAAAAAAATAAAATAAAATAAAAATCATGATACAAGTAGGGGAAGACTACTTTTTTGTCTGATGTTTTGAGATAAAGATATAATATGATAGATTAAAACCGGTTGGTAATATACACACAAAATTTTGATATATATATATAAAAGTTGAATACAACAATATCTTGAAATTTAATTAACTTTAAAAAAATTTATAAATTATAAATATATTTTATTTACTTATAATTTAAAATCCAAATAACAAACCAATAACCATGTATAAATGTATAAATTAAACTATGTAAATTTTCATTATTTATTATCCCAAGTTTGAATAATCATATCAGCTGCTTTTTCTGCTATCATAACAATTCCAGCTGATGGATTTGCATTTGGTACTGTTGGAAATACTGATGCATCAGCAACTCTTAAACCAGATATACCAATAACTTTAAGTTCTGGATCAACAACAGATGATGAATCATCAATTTGACCCATTTTACATGTACCAGCTTGATGATTTTCAGGTCCAGTTTTAACACGACTTAAACATCGCCAATAAACATCACTAGCAAACTCGTAACTGTAAAAAAAAAAAAATGATAATTTAATTTCAAATATACATTAATATAAATATTTTTTATATTACCTAGAACATTCTGGTATATTTTTTTCTTTTTCTAATCTCAAATCCCATGATTTCATAGTATCTGTTTGTATAAGTTTAACAGCTTTTTTAATTCCTTCAACAAGAATTTCTAAATCATTTTTATCAGTAAAATAATTTGGATAAATAAGTGGTGGATCTTGTGGATTATTTGAACGTAATTTTAATATTCCTCTTGATTTTGGTATTATTGTTGTTGGTCTTGCTGTAATACTACGACGATTTGAACATTTATTAAATTTACCATTGTAACATTCTCTGTCAAGACCATAATTAGGACATACTGAATTAAATCCATCAAAAAATATTTGAATATCTGGAATACCTGGTGTTGTATAATTACTTTCTAAAAATGCTGTTATTTGTGTTATACCAGTACTTGTTAATGGTCCAGAACGATTATCTATAAATTGATTAATTGAATCAAGTGTTATTGCTTGATAATATGTATCATTTATACTCATATTAATACCAACTGATACATGATTGTGTAAATTTTTACCAACTGGTAAATTTTTCCATATTTTTATATTTAATTTTTTTAAATCATCTTTTGGTCCAATACCAGATGATAATAATATTTGTGGTGATCCAATTGCACCAGCTGATAATATTACTTCATTATTAGCTTTTATTATTTTTTTATTTCCTTTATTGTCAATTAATTCAATACCAAAAACATTATTATTTTTTTTATTTTTAATAATTTTTGTAACATATGCATTTATTAATATTTTAAGATTTTTTGAATAACCAATTGGTCTTAAATAAAATCTTGATGTTGTACCTCTTTGTCCATCATCTGTGATCATTGGTGCACGCATAAATCCAGTTTGTTTTTTACCTTTCCATGTTGATTTTTTGTAACCCAATTCATCAGCAGCTTGTAATATAACATTTGAAAATGATGGATTATGATGAAAATATTCTACTTTAAGTAGACGTTTGATGTTGTCATCATTTTTATTATTTTTTAAATCATCATCATCATCATCATCATCATCATCTGGAGTCATTTCAGATTCTTCAAAACTTTCTGCTCGATCAAAATATTTTTCAATTTCATCATAAGACCATCCATCAACAGCCCATTTGTTATATGTATCTGGATGACCTCTTACATACATCATACCATAAAATCCACTTGTTCCTGATATCATTTTTCCACGTGGCCAACTACAAATTCCATTTGTTTCTAAACATGCAGTTGGATTTTTTTTAGTTGGTTCAGTTTTAAATTTCCAATCAAGATTTGAATTAATTGCATTAAAAGCAAAACCAGGAAATGAATTCATTGTTGGTTCTGATGGACCAGCTTCAACTAATAATACACTATTTGATGGAAAATGATCAATTAATCGACGAACAATAACTGGTCCAGCTAAACCAGCTCCAACAACAATAAAATCAAATCTAAAATAAAATAAAAAACAACAAAATAATATAAAATAATTGAAAAATTTGATAAATATATTAATTATTAATATAATAAAATATTTTTACTGTTCATTTTCATTAATGTCATTTGTTTCTGATCGTCTGCAAGCATCAGAAACTTCACAATCACTCAACATGACAGCTTGCATTAATAACATAAAAGCAGATACATTTCCACATGTTGCATTTAAAAATGATGTTGGATCATCAAAGTGACACGGTTGTTCTGCTCTATTCATTGCTTCGCAGGCAAATGAACTTGTAATTGGGGACATCTATATAATATATAAAATAAAAAATATATTTAAATTTTTTTTACAACTACAATATATAAATAATAATTAATTAATTAATTAATTACATTGTTATTAATTGTAACAATACTCATACTGGAATTTTCAATTTTCAATTTTCAAATTTTAATTTAACACTGATTTAAATATATAAAAAGTTTCTTTTTTTATAGAAAAATACATTTAAATTCCGGAAATTTATATTTATCATTAAGTAATCAACTTCCTTATTGGTAGATATGATAAACCATTGATAACCTTTGAATTTGAATGTTAATTATATAGGTATATATACCAACATTTGTAATGAATACAAAGAAGTTGAGGAAAATATATACAATGTTTGTTTAAACGTATATAAATTAACATTTAACTGCTTATCAGTTTTTTTTTTTTTTTTTCATTATAATTATACTTATATATAGGTATAATGTAAATATGAGTACGTGACAATTTTTCTTTTCGCTAAAAAAATAATAATAATAAAATGTATAATTGTTTTTTATTTAAATGTATATTTCAAGACAACATATACTTTATATTTATCGATTGGTCATATCATATAATTTCTGTTGTTTTTTATTTTATTTTTCATATTTAAAAATTTAATTTGAATTTATAATATGGTGTAAACGATGTACAGGTACAGGTACAGGTGTATGGTGTATCATATTTAGAGAAAATAATTTTATCACTATTTTTTGTGTAAAAAAATATTTTATTTATTATAAAATTTGCAATGATATTTTAATTTTGTATTTACCTATATCATTTTATTTATTTTTAAATATTCAATAATCAAAAAAAAATTATAAATAATTAAAATAAAGACTTGAAATTCACAGGACGATTGTTTTATGATGTTTTTTTAATTATAGAAGCATAATATCATGTCTAAGTTGCGTAGAAATATTTTTTCCATAAACCAGATGAGTTGGTAAAAGTCAGACTTTCTCAAAGTCATTTGATAAATTTTAAAAAATAAAAAAAAATTAGAAATAATTGAAATAAATGTTTGAAATTCACAGGATAATTTTTTTAGGGTGTTTTTTATATAAAATAGAAGCATATTTTTAGAAAAAAAAGAAATAAATACAACTAAAAATTAATAACTCTTTTAATTCCAAATTATTTGTAAGATATGTAGTAATATAAATAATAAAAAAAAAATTTTTATATATAAAATGTCAAATTGATTTAAAAAAAACTCTTATATAATTTCAATATATTAATATTAATAATGAAAAATATATACATAATTATACAGATTTTATATATTATATAATTACATATTTTCTAATTCTTTACGTAAAATTTTACCAGCTGGACTTTTTGGAATTTGTTCAATAAATACAACATGACCAAGTTGTTTATAATCAGCAACTCTATCAGCAACAAATTTTTTAATTTCATTTTCATTAATTTTTACTCCATTTTTTTTGACAATAAATGCTTTTGGAATTTCACCAAAACGTTCATGTGGTACACCAATAACAGCAACATCTGATATTTTTTCATGACTATGTAAAAGATCTTCAAGTTCTGGTGGTGATACTTGTAAACCTTTAACTTTTATTAATTCTTTTAATCTTCCAGTTATCCATAAATTACCATATTTATCAAAATTTCCCAAGTCTCCTGTTTTTAACCATTTACCATCCATTGTTTCAATTGTTGCTTTTGGATTTTTATAATATCCTTTCATTACTTGTGGTCCACTTACTTGTATCTCACCAATTTCATTAATTTTTAAATTTTTATTAACATTATCACCATCAAGTCCAACTATTTTTATCTCAGTATTAGGTATAACTTGTCCAACAGAACCATATGGACCATTTTTTCCTCTTGTTATTAAAGGACTTGTTTCAGACATACCATATCTAAAAATAAATAATAAATATAATTTATTATTATTATTATTACAATTGTTTTAATTATAATAATAATAATAATAATTTTATACCCTTGACTAAACATAAAACTATCTCCAAGTTTTGATTTAATTTTATTCATAATTTCTTCACCAGCTGGAGCACCACCAGTTATTAATTCTCTAACATATTGAATATGTTTTTTTTTAAATCTTTCATCATTAGCAATTAATTGTAAAACTGGTGGTGCTAAATATATATTTGTAACTTTATTTTCATTGAGTACATTTAAAAAATCATCTGATGTAAATTTAGGCATTGTTATTAATTTTGCACCATGACTATATATAAAAAATAAATAAATTAATAAATAATAATAATTATATTTAGGTATATGTATAGTGTTTAATTATTATATACCTTAATCCATCACATAATAACATAGTATAACAATAAATATGATACATTGGAAGAAATACTGGTAAAACTTCTTGATAATTTTCAGTGGCATATTCTAATATTTTATAATGTTGATAATTAAGTTGTGATAAATTTGATACAATATTTCTAAAAAATAATAATTAATAAATTAATAATAAAAAAAAAAATTTATTATATATTAAAAATAAATAGATACATATACTTGTGTATTTATTTAATACAACCTGTGTGTTAATTCAACACCTTTTGGAAGACCAGTTGTACCACTTGAATATGGCAATAGTATCGTATCAGCATCATTTTTATTATTAAAAATATTTTTAAATTCTACAATATTATCATCAACAAGATTATCAAATTTAATAGTACCTGATGGTATTTCATTATTGTTATTATTATTATTATTATAATTAACAATAACAATTGGTTGTTTAATTTTATTTAATCCAATGATACTTTGAGAAATAAGTGAATATTTGCTTGATACAGTGACAACCAATGATGCATCAGAGTTTAAAAGTTGTTTATTTATTTCACTTGAAGTATAATTTGGATTTATAAGTGTCAACTGAAATATATCATCATCATCATCATCATCATCATCATGTTGTTATTGTTATATTATTAAATTAAAATTAAAAATAAAAAAAACTTTACCTTGAGACGAGCTAGACTTGCAGCAAGTACCAAAATTGGATATTCTGGTAAATTTGGTAAAACAGTAGCAATTGTATCACCAGGTTTGAGATTCATTTTTATAAATGATGTTGCTAATTTACTACTCATATTTTTAATTTGTAAATATGTATATGATTTACCACTTTCACTGCACATCTGCAAAAATAAAAATATTTATTAATTAATAAAATAATTTATATTTACATAATAATAATAATTGTATCAACATACCACTGCTGTTTTATCTAACCACTTGTCAACATTTTTAAATATATAATCATGCAAATAATAACCATCATGTAAATCAATATTATTATATTTTGATGTTACAATATTATCATTATTTATTATTATATTTAAATTATTATCATTTGACATATTACATTTTATTAAATTATTAATATTTAATTTATTTAATTGTAATTTATTATTTAATTTTAAATTTTTTAAATACAAACGTAACATTTTTTTTTTTTTTTTAAATATTAATATATATTATTATTCAACTGAGAGTCTGAGACCAGCAAACTCATGAAACCAACTGAATGATAAATATAGATTGTATACGACTTTGTCATAAACTCGTATACTTTTTAAATTGTAAATGAAACTTGTTATCCATATATTTCATTTTACAAACGTCTCATTTATTTTTTTATTTTTTTCATTATACATATATTTTTAATGTATGTTGTTGTAGTAGTTATATAAGTCATCAAGAATTAATCATCAAGTATATATATATAAATGTTGTGTGGTTTTTTATTTTTTATTTTTTATAATACATACATAAAATTATCTATACAGTGTCCTCGATTATTTTACCGTTTTGTATAAATTTTATACTTGTATCAAATAAAATAATAATAATAAATAAATTTTTTTTATTCTCTATCATTAATATTTTTATATTTTTTTTTTTTTCTTTATTATATTTTAATCTTAAATAAATAAATAAATAAATATATATATATTTTTATAATAAGCTCAAAGTTTAGTTATGATTATTTTTTTATTTTTTTATTTAATTTACACACATTTGTGTATTTTTCTTGAAATTATAATTTTATATTATTTATATATCTTTGTTTAAATTGTATACGTTTTATTTTTTTTTCTACATAAAAAAAAATGACTTTTAACTATAAAAAAAACAGTATAAATGGATAATTAATTTCCTACTTTCTAATCTCAACTAAAAAGAAAATATTTTTCGTTTTTTGTGTCATATAAATTATTTCCACTCGATAGAAAAATTATTGAACTTTGTGTTAAAAAAATTAAATTTATATTTTCAAAATTTATGTGTATATATACATATAATCTCTCTAGAGTAAATAAATGATCTCATATTATCATGTACATCTTGTTATTATATCAAGGTAAATTTGATATAAAATTTAATTCATCAGGGAGTCATCATTCTG
This sequence comes from Lysiphlebus fabarum, assembly GCA_011426435.1. Classification (NCBI taxonomy): domain Eukaryota; kingdom Metazoa; phylum Arthropoda; class Insecta; order Hymenoptera; family Braconidae; genus Lysiphlebus; species Lysiphlebus fabarum. The sequence goes on from WSYQ01000561.1 coordinate 54,100, forward strand.
AGTATACAAAAACTTGATTAATATTATATTTTTTTATCAACATTATCATTTTATATTCTTATAATAATAATAATAATAATACAATTTTTAATTAATTAATTTATTTATTTAAATTTAATTTTACAATGAAAATAATTAAATATACATAAATTTCTTATCAATTTTTTTTTTTTATATATTTATTATTATTATTATTATTTAATTATATAATTAATTGAAGATGTCTTGTCATTAAACCAGTCAATTGACGAAAAATATTTATCACGAATTTGTACTGATGTGGTATTATATAATTGGCTTATATACGTTAAAAATTTAAAAAATTATTGGTTCAGATAATAAAAGAATTGCTAAAAATAATTAACTATTTAATATATTTATTAACAAAAAAATATTTTTTTTTTTTTTTACAAATTTTATATTATATAGACACAAGTTGACACCGAGGACGTATCAAGAAAACTTTTTTATTTTTGTGAATTTTTTTTTTTAGATATATATTTTTTTTTAAATGTGTGCATGTACATTTACTTAATTTTTTTATTTTTTTTTCTCTTTAAATTGGCATTAATATGAAGGTCGAGGTTAATGTTAACAACAACATTAGCCTGTGGTTGCTTTTGGTGAAAATAGTTATGTTAGTCACGCGATTCAACAATTATTATTTTTCTAGTGCATCTATATATGCACATGTGATTTTAAAATATTTTTGTTATTTAATTTTCAAAATATATTATATAAACAAATTAATGACAGTTGTTTGCTATTATTTAAAAAAACAACAACAATATTTGCGTGTTATAATAAATAAATAATAAAAAATTTTAATAGTTATATTTTTAATGAACCTTGATCTATAAATATATATACCTATTTTGTTATTTTTTTATTATTAATTAAAACTAAAAAATAAATAAATTAATTAAATATATTTTTTTTTTTAAATTTTAATTTAGATTTATTATTAATACAATTATTTTAAAATAAAAAAAAAATCTAAATAAATATTTATAATTAAATAAATAATATAATGTAGTAATAAATTTTTATATAATTTGATGTTATTTTTAAATAAAATTATAATTTTTTTATTTTTATTATTATTATTATGCAATTAAGAAATAATTCATGAGTTATACGAGCAATTTGATACAATTGATTACGTCTTCTCTGGTTCAATTTCTCCTCTTTTTTCCTTAGCTACATAAAAAAAAAAAAAAAAAAAAACTAGGTTGAATTACAAACATCATGATAGTTGTATGTTAAAATAAACTTTTATACTTGTAAATTAAAATAATTATTTATTAATTAATTATTATTTTTTATAAATATTAAATAATAAAATAAAATAAAAGTCAGTACGCAAGTAAGTTGGGAAGGGATAAATTTGTAATTGTTAAAAGTGGGGGGAAGGGGATGTTTAAAAAAAAAAAAAGCTCAGTAAAATAGGGGATGATGATGATGATGTTTCAGTGAGGTGGCGCCCTCGTACCTACGATCAACCCTCACAGTTGTTGGCTTCTCTTCCTCACACCCACTTGTTTATCGTTGGTTTGGCTCGATTATACACTTGTATATATATTTTATTTTATATATATTTTTTTTTTTTTTTTTTTTTTTTTTTTTTATATATATTCGTGCCCCCCAATATATTTTTAGAGCTTTTGGCTTTTAACATTTTACAATATAATATGTAGCATCAGTAGTCATCCGGCAATATAGTCAGACAAGTCATCACTAAATAAATAAATATATACCTACTTGTATTTTTGAAATTTTTTTTTATTTTATATTTAATTAATTAATTAATTAATTTATTTATTTAATTATATATTTTAAGCTAAGCCAAAAATCATCATTATTAATTTTTATTTTTTGGATTTTATAAATTAGTTAATTTAAAAAAAAAAAAAAAAAAAAAGTGTTTCGTGGTATTTATAATAATATACTGATATACTAATATCATCAAAGTGACAGGTAAAATTATTATTTTCATATTTAATTATTATTTTTTATTTTGAAAAAAAAAAAAAATTAAATTTGATATTTGGGTATCATATAGAGTTTTGTGTTTTTCATCGACAGTGCAGGGGTGTGTTTGAATATGTAGGTGAATGTGTTTCTGGGTCCAATTTCACCCACCGGTTTTTGTCAATATATATTTATGTGTATGTATCATCATCATCATATATATATTTTCATTTAACTGGCATCATCATTGAATTGTGTTTTTAAAAATTATCGTCAAAGTCCTTCAGTGCAAAAAATACACAGAGTGACACTTGTTTATATTTTGACAATAAAAAATAAAAAACAAATAGTGATATTATACATATATATATGATAATGATGATGATGATTATAAGGGAAGAATGAGACAAAGTAAAGGGGATGATGGACTAATGTGTTGTTACAACAAAACACGTGTTGACATATATAAATAAATATTTATTGGTCAATTTGTCAGTTGACAAATGTCGTGACACTCAACTCTTCAACATGTCATCACACATACATACATACATACATATATACAATATAAATTTGACTCAATTATCATTGATCAACCCCCAAAGACATTTTCATGATTAAACAATTTCATATATAACAACTTTAATTGTGTTCATTTTAATCTTCATTAACAGTTACATTACAAATTGCTCACATAAATTTATTATTATTTTTTTTTTTTTTAAATATTATCTGCATTGTACATAAAAAATTTTTAAAAAAAATAATTATTTTGTGACGCACAAACTCTTTTAAAATTTTATTTTATATTTTTTTTTTTTTTTTTAAATAAAAATGCTTGTGAATACATATAAGTATGTAAAAAAAGCTTAAAACTATAGTTGCCAAAATGTCTGGATAAATAAAAAAAAGAATTGAATGAAAAATAAGTTTGTAATTTTTGTGAATATGTATACTTGTTAATTTTGGCTACAGTTTTCAGTTACTTTTTAACAAATAATATTTTGCATTTTTTATATATCTAAAATATATGACAATAGTTTTTGGCTAAAATTTTTTATATAAATTTTACAAATAAATTATAAATATTTTTGAGTTTTTTGACACATGAAATTTCCCAATAAATTTAATCACATGACTTGATAAACTTGTTACGAGTGCAGAATTTTGAGACAGGTTAAATTTACCCTGCGCGTCTTTATTATTATTTTTCCGAGGTTCAATTTCTCTCGTCAACAAAATACAAAGAAAAATCATATCATAAAATTCTGTATTTCATTTTATATTTTTTGTTGTACATGTAAGTATATATATACATCTCTCCAGATTAGATTCCGGAAGTCTAGATGAGAGATAAAAATACAAAAATAAATGTTTATCATATCTGCTACAGAATAATATAATATTTTTATCATTTTTATTATTAGAAAATTTTCTTATAGCTATAGTCACATGTATAGTGTGATATATAAAAAATAAAATAAAATAAAATAATATATAAAATAAAAAGACCTTCACCCGTCGACCCTTGGTGATTCCAAAAATAGATGATATATCCGTTCACCGGCTTACACGGAGCTTTCTTCAAAATTACCATCATGCATGTGTTCCTCAATCATCCCTTTTTTTTTTTTTTTTTTTATACATATAACTATTATACATCTCATCTTTACCCACAATCATATACAACATGTACAACAATCAACCCCTATATGCTATACATATATATATATATTTATTTATTTATTTATTTATTTATTTTTGTTATATACATCATTTCCGTCATTAATCAATTTTTATTATTATTAATTATTGATTTTTGATTTATTATTATAATGAAATTATTATTATTTTTTTTGTTTTTTGTTACAGATAAAAAATATATAATAAAATATGTAATATATTGTGAAAAAAGCACCAGTCATCGAGAAATGTATTTGTCGATGAGCACTGGTTGCTGCACAGATCAAGAGGATGATGTCGAGACAACAATATTTAAATGTCATAAAATTATCATTGGTGGTGTCATTACCATCACAAATTTATACATGGAAAGATTGTGGATAAATAATTATTTATTTTATTATTTAATTATTAATGATAAAAATGATAAAAATGGTAATTATTATTATTATTATGAAAATGAAAATGAAAATTAAAATAAATATAATTTTAATAATTATTATTATTATGATGGATTTAACACGCACATCGAGATGACACAATGACATGACAACAGTAACTGGCCCTTGTAGCCTGAGTAATTTTTTTTTTCTAAAATTGATAAAAACAAAAAAAATATTTTATTAATTCTTAATAATTCAACAAGTTAAATATTATGTAAATAAAATATTATATAATTGATATTATTTAAATATTTAAACAAAAAATTAAATTAAATATAATCAAATAATCAAATAATCAAATAATAATAATAATTATTCTATATTTTGATTGATGAAATTAATGACAACAAAATAGTGGATTCAATGAAAAATAATTAACAAAAAAGTGTTGTTTGAACCAAAGTGTGTGTTATACATATATAAAATTATGTGTTTTGGTGATTATTTATTATTATGCATGACAATTTTAAAAAAAAAAAAAAAAAAAAGAGTTTAATTTAAAATGTGTATTTTAAAGTGACATGGCGTGTTTAAAATTTAATTAAATAATATATATATAGTTTTTGATTTTCAAGTGACTAAAAAAATATTTGTGAAAATTATTAATAAATAAATAAATAAATATAAAAACTGGCATCAAGTAGCCAGATAAAAAAAATTTTAAAAAAAGTAAAAGGATGCCTGGGGGTCGTAGGGGCCTAGTAGCCCCTCAAAATACATTTTTGGAAAATATTATACGACGAAGTAGCAGTCAACGTAAGTTTTTCATTTTATTAATTAATTAATTATAATTATAATTGTTTTGATAAATTAAAATAAATATTAAATATTCAATTCAATATGATGATATTTATTTTTAATTTATTATTATTATTTTCATCTATCATAAAAATAAAAATATACATGTATATACTTACTTGTATTATTTTAAAATAAGATGAAAAAAAATAAATAAAATAAAATAATATATGATAGGGGTTGTTTCTGTTTGTGGTGGTGACTAAATGACTTTTACAATCACACAATAGTTTTTGCAGGCTTGTAATGCTATCGATCACACGACCGCATTTTCTACAAACTTTATATATTTTTTTTATTTTTTTTTACTTTTTATTATATAAAAATTGCCCTTGCAAGTTACCTATTTTAGTCGTATTTATATAAAATTGTCATGCAGCCAATTCAAATTTCGATACAGATAATGACTAAAATATTTTTTAAATATTTTGTTTTTATAATATCGACTATATATATAGTTGCGAATACCAAATAATAGTATATATAGTTATTTGAATAATTTGTTTATTTTTTAAACACATTATATATACAAAAGAATTTAAAAAAAAAATAATAATAATAAAAACAACTTGAAAGCTTTTTTTATCTTTACATTGTTCTTGGAGTAAATTTTCTGCGTAAATCTTTATTTTTTTTGAAATATATGATAATTTACTGTGAGTGAGTATAATAATATTATGAATTAATTTGAATAGAAAATTATACTTACAGTACGTTAAATAAAGTATACACATATACCAACATGTTTTGCATGAATATATGTGATAATAACATTTATTGTCAAATTATATATACATAAATCGGTCATGCGGATGTATAACTATTTTGATGACACAATTATATTTTGTCGTTATGTTTATTTATTACTTTTATGTATGTATATTAACAAGTTAAACTTTTGCTTGACCCTTTTCTTATATATAAAACATTAAACTTAATAATAATACTCTCATGAATCATTTATCAATCATCGCAATAGTCAACACTCAATATTGATATATATATATCTATTTTTAATTTCTTTTAAAAATTATACAATAAAATACATTGTCAAGTAAAAAAAATCTTGAGATGCATATTAATTTTTTGAGCTTTTATATACATTAAATACACATTTTACAATTGTCAAGTCTGAATTTAACACTACTTTATTATTTTTTCTATGTACATGACACAATATAATCTACCATTTTTAATTTTTATTTATTTTTTTTTTTTCCTCAAAAAATTATCCGACTTTATGCAAAATATTTTCACAAAATTATTATTAACATCTCTTTTTCATATATTAATAAATTTTATTATTTATTTTATGAAAAATATAATCGTTTTTTTTTTTCGTTGTATTTCGTTTATATTCGTGAGGTCAATGGGTCAAATTTACCGGCTGCTGTGTGTGTGTACATGACCTTACTCACTATAATGCCTAACCCTGGTATAACTTGTCTATTAAAATATATCATATCATATATACAAAGCCAAACATTGACCCAGTCAACCCTTGTTTATAAATTCACCCTTTTTTTATTTTTATTTTTATTTTTTATATATGTATCATCTTAACATAAAAAAAAACAGTGTTTATCATAATCCCAATAGAATGACATGAAAAAAATGAAATAAAATCCTCTCTCTTAATATTTTAAATAAATTTAATGTAAATATATTAAATATCATTATTAATATTTGTGTGAAAAAAATAAATAAAATAAGTTTTTATGTGTATAAATGGAAAATCAATAGTTTATTTTTTTATATTTTTTGTCAAAATCCAGAGTTTATCTTGGCAACTACGTTAGTTTTGATTTTTTTATGTTGAAAATAGTTAACCGGGTACACCAATGCTTATCGGTTTACCACAATGCAACAATATTTAATTTTTTTTTTATTTATTTTTTATATTTGCAAACGAGTCATCATATATATATATTTATTTATACTTATATAATATTTCATTAACACAATTTAATATTTTAATATATTTTATATAAAATATACTTTTTTTATACTCATTGGCACTCTCGTATTGTTTAATATTCTTTTTCTTTTCTCATTAATTTTAAATTTTTTTTTCTTTACAAAACACTGAGTAATTTTTTTCTTTTATTTTTCATTATTATTATTATTATTATTTCTTTCAGTTATTATTATCTTGTTGTTTTTCTTCTTCTTTTTTTCATCATCACCCTCAAAATCATAATGAAACTTTTCAAAATCTATATATTATTTTTTTATTTTTTGTTTAATCACTTGAGATGTATATATATATCATATATATTATTCGTGTTGGAAATTTATTATGAATTGTTTGATGAGAAAATAAATAAATAAATAAATAAACCAATTTTTTTTTTTATATATAAGTATATAAATATTTTATATATTTAAATAAATTAAAATGTATATATGCATATATTAATCCTGTATGACTTTGGCACAAACTTTTTCAAAAAATTTCTAAAGCCCAAATATTTAACTCATTCTTTAAAAATATTTTTATAAAATTTACATTGTTTAAATATTTTTTAAAAATAAAGTTTAAAAATAAAATTTAGTGTAAAATATAAATAAATAAATAAATAAATAAATAAATGCGTGTCAAATTATTATATATTTTTTTTTCGATTGTAAAAAATAACTAAAAAAAAAATATTATTTGTGATTTATATATGTATATAAAAGTTGGATTAATCCGATACACTTTATATGTATATAAAAAAAAAAAAAAAAAAATGAATCGTTAAATCTTTTGGATGTATATAAATGTTAGTTACTTGAAAAAATGATGACTTTAACCCTCTTGTATATACGTATTTCTCTGTACATTTTTTTTTTTTTTTCAAGGATAATTTTTATTGATGAATGTTAGTGTGTGTATATGTGTTATTTTTTATGTCATCTCGATATATGTATTGAATAATCTGTGATATTACTACTACGTTATTTTTATATGACTTTTTTTTTAAATCTACCTAACTGCAGTTATGATATCATGATCATTATATGATGCAAATTTATCTAAAATTATTACCTCAAAAATTAAATTACACATCAAATTGAGAAAAAATATATAAAAAATTTTTAAAATCAATTAAACATGTAGAATTTTTTCAATTTTTTTTTTTCAAATTATAAAAGTAATTTATAAAATAAAAATAGAAAAATATTTTTTAACCTATACATATAGTTTATATATATGTAGTCGAGTTATTTTATTTTATATATATATATATATATTTTTTTTTATTTTATTATATTGTTAATGAAAAAATAAAAAAAAAAAAAATTTAAATATAACAAAGAATTTTTGTAAATTTTTCAGTAATGTAAAAAATATTGTATATTTTTTAATATTTATTTTTTTACTGAGAGTAAAATTTATCCTTGAACTCTCAGTTTATGTACATTTACTGTAAATCTATTTTATATATATATACTAAAGGTAATAATATAATAAAAATTTTATATATATGGTCAGTCTAAAATTCATTTGCACAATTGAGTTATGTTAGCTAAAAAATTTATTTCATTTTCTTTAGTATATACCAAATTTCAAAATCAAAGTAGGGCACCAATATTCATCAAAAAAATAAAATATATATGCAGTGAATGCCAAAAGAAGAGCCAATTTAATTTAATCCCCTTATTCATTTATAAACTTTTTTTTTTTTATTTTTGTATTATTTACTAAAATTATATTCCCTGTGGTTATTTAAAATTAAAAAAAAAATTACAACATAATAATATATGTAATACATTTGCATTACAGGTGGCAAAATAAAAATTAAATTTAATGATTTTGTTGAAAATTATTATTACAAATAAAAATTTTTAAAAAGAAAAAAAAAAAATATATATCATAATAAAAATTTACAATAATTTAATGTTTTAATATGTTGTTAAAATTTTTAAATCAATTTTACTGTTGGCATGATAATAATGATGATAGAAATTTTTGATGTTATATTAAAATGGTATTTGTGATTAGCCAGATATGAAATGTCAATTATTATTTATTACTATATATATAAGCTACTCAATAAACTACCTATCTCAATCTCATATAAACACATAATTTAATATTAATTAAATTTTAATTATAAATTTAAATTTTCTAAAAAAATATGTATATATTGGTATTGATTTAATATTACAAATTAAATTATTATATATATATAAAATAAAATTTCAACCTCGTTTGAAATGTATCATAAAAAAAAAAATTTATTTTTAAAATAATCTTTTGCATTATAAAAATATAAATAATAATATATTTGGCAGGGTAATATTATAATTATTATTTATAAAAATCTGCACCCATTTTTATTAAAAATAAAAAAATAAAAAAGATAATATATTTTGTTGTATCATTGCCAACTTTAGGGCCATGAAAATCACTTAAAAATCCATTAAATTATTTAAATAAATGCATGTTAATATTTTCTAATAATCACTGATCAATTATTTCAAAAAAAAAAATGAAAAAGTATATTTGATTGCATGTATATTTTAGTTATATAACAACTATAACCTTGAAAATAATTAAATAATCAAATATAATAAATGTATATTTGTAAAATGCCTGAAGCAAGTATTTGTATGTTGTAATAAAAAGAAAAAAAAATAAAAATAAAAAAATAGAGATCGGTTTATAAAATCAAGCAAGATGTCACACGCGATTTTGATTCATTTTTATTTTTTTAAATTTGATATAGGTATATTTAATATATATGTATAACAAGTCATGACGTGAAAATCAAAAGTATAAAGAAGGAAAATTAAAAAATTAAAAAAAGTATATATCAAAGTGCGTGCCTCAAGCGATTTAATCTTTATATACACAAATTTTTTCCCTCGACTATACATCAAAAAAATAAAATAAAGTAAAATAAAATTACAGCTTTGATAGCTTGATTGCTCATTTTTAATATTTATTATTTATTTACTGGTTTTTTTTTTTTTTTTCCTTTTTCCTTTGATTAGTCGTTGAACGAATTTTCCTTAGTTATACCTATTTTTATATATATATACATACTTTTGCGTGACTAATTACCAGTTGTAGAACATGACACTTTTTCTTTTCAACATGATAGTTTTTTTTTTTTAAATTTAAATGTCACATTTATTCAGTAATATATATATAAACCATTTGCTAAGTGGAAAATTGAATAATAGACTTGATTTTTATTTAAAAAAAAAAAAAAAGTATATTTAATTTATTATCAAGATAAGGTATTGCAGTAAATCTAAATGATTAAATAAATTCAATTAATATATATTCTTTCAGCTTTATAATCAAATAAAAATCTTATCAAATTATATGTATAAAAAATATAATATTTTAATTACAAATGGTTTTTAATAAATAAAAATAATTATAAAACAATGCACTGACAAAATACATTGAATAACTTGATAATTTTGTGAATACCAAAATTTACAATTGAATTTCCTAGAGTACAAATTGTCAATTGAACATTGAAATATCTTTTAATATTAACATCAATATGATATCAATATATATATATATATATATATAAGGAAACAATTGACTTGACACATACCAGATATGTTAGATCTCGAGGAAAATTCTTTGCTAAAAAATAAAATCAATAACATAAAGACGACAACACGTTCTACTTGTCATTGCATTCTTTATTTTTATATTATTTATCTATTATTTATATAATAAAATTTTTTTAAATTATTATTATTATTATTATAATAAATATTGATTTAACAATAAAATAAATTTCACTCAACTTGTATTGTTTAAGCATCAAAATATAATAAATTTATTATATAATAATAATAATAATAATGTGTTAATTTATTGTATATAATTATTTTTAAATCAATTATTTAATTGCTTAATATATGTATATTGAATGAGGTAGATACAGCAAAATATAATATTATAAATAATGTAGCTAAGAAAATCATTATTATTTTTGTATATATGCATGATTATATATATTATGTGAAGCACCTTGACCTGAGCATTTAAAATCAACTGATGATTATGAATTTCATTGAAAAATAAAAAAAAATTAAAAAACAGTTGAATTACTTATTGCGTGTTGATCAAGATCTGTGTTCAAGTTAGCTTGATGACTTTGGCCCGGTCTTGGCTATGACCTTATACATTTAGCCGCATTTTAAAAATTACCTACCCTTGGCAATGTATATCATGACATGAGAAGCAATGAGAAGCAATGTGTATACACATTTATATTTTATATTATTGCATTTATATAGGATATATTATTTTAAATTTAGTTGACAACAATTATTAATAAACTGTTGACATTATTAGACTGAAAATTTTTTCAACAATTTTGCTTAAAAATTTAAAAGACTTTTGTTTCATTTTAAATGATTTTTAAGCTTATATATATATATAATATTTAATATGTATTTCCGGAATAATAAATATTCAAGTTTCCGCATATATCAGTCTGTTTATTACATACATATATACAAATAAACTTATAATTTTAACAAATGAATTATTATAAAGTTTAAATATCAAAAAAATTAAAAAAAAAAACAAATTTATTCCTCATAACAAAAAAAAAAGTTATTGATTTATATTTATTTATTTTTTGTTAACGCGCGTAAATAAAATAGAAAAAAAGTGAATAAATAATTTAAATATATAAAAAATAAAATTTGATAAAGACAATTTAATGATAAAATGATTTTAATATTGTAAATGTTTGTTTGTATAAGAGAAAGAGTTTTTATATACAATATAGATATGTATATGTGTATATTGAAGCGTCAAGTAGTCGATATCAACGCTATGGTCAGACGAGGTGAATAGGTAAATATGTTGCACTTGAAAAGTTTTTTAAGTACAAACTCTTTTATTGAAAAATTATAAAAATATATACAATAAATAATATAAAATTTACTTGAATAATAAATAAATAAATAAATAAAAATTTTATATTCATTCATTATTATTTTATTTTTTACGACCCCATTTTGTAAATTACACTGTTGTATTCTTTAAACAATTTTTTTTTATAAAATAAACGCGTTGAACACTCTCACAGACAACTATTTTAATCGACTTTGGTGTACTTAGAGGCCAATCAAGTGTTGTGCTTTTTCCTAGTTTTTATAACTGAAAGAAAATATATAAAAAAAAAAAATATATGATATACATAAATAAATAGAAGAACCTTAAATGACACTCTCGAGCTCATTTTTGATTGTTTGTTTTCGAGGTCATGAAACAATATTCAAGTATCTAATCAAAAAATAAATTGATTTTTTTTTTTTTTTTTTCAATTTATTTATTTATTTATAATAAATAAAAAGTAGATTATTTAATGAAAATTGACAAGTTGGATTAAAGAAAAACGTTCATCAGTTAAAGCAACCCTACAAAATTAATTCTATTTTTTTATGATTTTCAAGGGCCAATAATTACATATATATGTATACCAATAAAATAATGATTTCATTTTTCAAAAAAAAAAAAAAAAACAAAGTAAAATGATGAGAGATTATTGAGTGTGAGCTACAAGTGGAAATGAAGAGGGTTAACGATAAGAGATAGATTGTTATTGAGTTTAAAGTGTTGAAGAGTTTTAGCTTTTATATTTATATAAAAATCAAGAGGTTTTTTTTTATGAATCTATAAAATAGGTATAAAAGATCATTCAAATCATCAAAAGTTTTTTTTTTTTTCATTTATTATTATATTTAAATAAGTAAATAAATAATAATAACAAACAAACAATTTACTCGCATTTCATGTTATACTAATTAATAATTTCAATCGATAATGCTTGAGGCATTAATTTTCAAAATTGTATTTTTAGCAACTCATATATACAGAATTTAATTAAAATAATTTATAAATAAAATATTTATTTATTTGAAATATATTTTTATAGGCACATATAAATATACTTACTTGATAAAAATAATAAAAAAATTTTGAAATTATATTGATGAAAATGTTTATATAAGGGTCATGAAACAGTAGCAAACTGTGTGTAATCATCCGGGCATAAATATAATACAATATTATCACATACATATATATATATTACCACCAATCAATCAATCAATCAATCAATCAATCAATTTATTTATTTATTTCAACATGTCAACATTCAATTTAATTGACTTTTATATATATTAATTAATTTTATTTTATATTATTTACAGCTGATAGCAGTTTTTTACTTGCCAATGCTCAAATTGTTGATTTTCCAATTGTTTATTGCAATGAAAGTTTTTGCAAGATATCTGGATTTAATCGTGCCGAGGTATATTTTATATATAAATAAATATTTAATTTTTACAAATATACATATACCTATATATATATTTTTTTTTTAATTTATTTTTAAGGTAATGCAAAAATCATGTCGTTGTGGATTTATGTATGGTGAATTGACTGATAAAGAAACGATAACAAGAATTGAAGAATGCTTGGAGGCCCAGATTCCCGATCAATTTGAAATATTGCTCTACAAAAAAAATAGTGAGTATTATTTATTTATTTATTTATTTATTTATTTATATATATATATTTTTTTTTTGATTACAATATCAGTGTGGTGGTTATAATATATACGTGACGAGAATAAATTTAATTCAAAACGAGGAAGTTGATGCCATGTTTTATGTATTTTTTTTTTTTTATTTATTTATATTTTTTTCATATATTATGTTTTACATTCTCTGCAAAATAAGAAATATAAATCGAGATATATATTGCATGATTTTAATCAAAAATAAAATAATAAGTATACATATATATATATATATATATATGAGTGCGTTTAATCAATTATTTCATTTGTAAATTAAAATTAATAAAAAACAAAATAAAAATTCAATTTGCACTGGCATCGACTTTCTGTCTCAAAAGTTAATAAAGTTTATTTTTATATTATTTGTTTATAATAAATACACACACACACACACATATATATAAATTATATATATGCAAAAATAAAAAATAAAAAATAAAATTTATTTAAAAAATTGCATTGATAAAAATTAAAAATACAACAAATAAATCTAAAAATATAAATAAAAAATAAATAATTTATATTTCTTTTTTTTTTATAAAAAAAATTATTATTTTTATCTCAGTAAAAAAAAAAAAAAACTCACAAACAAATTGATAAAATTTTAAATTACCTTGCGTTAATTAATTATCCAGTCAAGATTATTATTAAGTATAATAAAAAGATGTAATTTTTTTTGTTTTTTTTTAAATTTTTCAAAGGTAATCCACGAGGTATGTGTATATTCAGGTACTATCTTTTAATGACTATAATAATAATCAAAATAAATTCCAAATGTAAAATTTAATATTTTAATAAATAATATTTTTATCAATGATGAGGTGTAAGTTATTGCTGATTAATGTCATGCTAGCTGATGAATAATTTATTTATATTAATATAATAATTATTTTTGCTTATGAATATATATTTAATTAAATTAATATATTTTTTTTTAGACTAAATTTAATTGTAAATTTAAAAAACTATTGAAAAACAAAAATATTAAATATTTAAAAAAAAAAAAAAGTACTTTTTATAAAATGCATTAAAAATTTAACAGTATATTTAGAAAAAAAAAAAATTTAAAGCTCATCATCTATCATCATTTAACAATAAAAAGTCATTTAATTTAGTTTAAAAATAAATTAAATTGTAATTAATAAATTTTTATAAACACGTTGACACATAATCTTTCAAAATTAAACAAACAAACTTTTAAATAAATCTCTATTTTTACATCTTGACTTTTTTTTTTTTTTTTTTTTTAAATCTTTAATAATAATTAAAACTTTTTACATTATTTTATTTAATTATTATTATTCCACTTGTAGATATCTTTGTAAATTATAGAACAAATTAAAATAAAATAAAACAATTTATAAAAAAAATATTAAATAAATAATTATTGCATGTAATCAAAAAATGATTTATATACCTATAATATTAATAAAATGATCATTTAAATTTTTTTTTTTTATAATGAAATTTAAAAAAAAAAAATATACAAGTATTATTATCAATTTTAAAAATCAAAAAAATAATATTTTGTTTTGTTTTCTAATTAATAATAATAATTTAATTTTTTTTTTTTCAAATTAAACTATAATTTATTTTATATATTTTTTTTTTTTCTACATCCTTGCTCCAAATAGTGGCACGCATGCTTCATATACTAGTATTGTGAGAGAACGAATACCCCAGTACTATTCATGTAGGAATTCCCAGATTCAATCGATAATTATATAATGTAAATTATAAACTGGGTTATTATTAAAACTAATAAACTCTATTTTACCTTTTCTTTTTTTTTTTTTATTATTTTATATATTTAATATATTATACATCAATTTTAATTAAATACAATTAATTTATTTTATTATTTTCTATAATTATCTATTTAGAAAAAATTTTTTAATAAAATATTGCTTTTCTTTATTATCATTTAATAAAAAAAAATTTATTATTATTTAAAAACAAAAGAAATTTGATCTACTGGATCAACAAATAATAAATGAAAAAAAAACAAACAAGTAGTTTTGAAAAATAAAATTAAATAAAATAGTAAAAGTATATATATAAATAATAAATAAAACTTTTTTGTTAATTAAAAAAAAATAAGTACATACATATTTTTATATGTACAGGAAACATTTGGAATTGGATAATGATGATGATGATGATGATTATTATTAATTAACGTAAATATGTTGATTTAAAATGTCCACAGAAACACCATTATGGCTACTACTACAAATAGCACCAATAAAAAACGAACGAGATTTGGTGGTATTATTTTTACTGACATTTCGAGATATAACAGCATTAAAACAACCAATAGAAACAGACGACAACAAGGGTGGTTTATCAAAATTTGCAAAACTTGCCAGATCAGTTACGAGATCAAGGTCCGTTCTAGTATCCCAATTCAGCTCCCACCTGCCAGCACTCAAGGACGGTGTTATACCAACAACAACAAAACCATCACATTTAGCTCACGTAAGAAATTTAATGAAAATAAAATATTGATAAAAAAATAGTATACAATGTATTATTATTCGTATTATAAATTATTATTCAGTATCAATCTGCAAATCAAATGATATCATCAACTGGAGAATTAATGCCACAATATCGTCAAGAAGCACCAAAAACACCACCCCATATATTACTACATTATTGTGCATTTAAAGCAATATGGGATTGGATTATATTGGGTTTAACATTTTATACAGCAATAATGGTTCCATATAATGTTGCATTTAAAAATAAAACAAGTGAAGATGTATCACTTCTTGTTGTTGATAGTATTGTTGATGTTATATTTTTCATTGATATTGTACTTAATTTTCATACGACATTTGTTGGTGCAGGAGGTGAAGTTGTATCTGATCCAAAAGTAAGACATTTTATATATTATATATTATATTATATTATATTATTTTATTTAACACCTTTACTTGCAGTATTTAAGTATAATATAATCTCAGCCTCGACCTGTACTATGTCTCATTGATTTTTTTTTTTTTTTTTGCCCTTGTTGTTATATTATTATATTATAATATAATATTGTCAACTTGTTATACTTTTTGTACTATTATTATTTATTTTTTTTTGTTTTTTTGTTTTATATAAATTAGGTGATTAGAATGAATTATCTAAAATCATGGTTCATCATTGATTTACTGAGTTGTTTGCCATATGATGTATTTAATGCATTTGATCATGATGAAGATGGTATTGGAAGTCTTTTCTCAGCACTCAAGGTTGTACGATTACTTCGACTTGGTCGTGTTGTTAGAAAATTGGATCGTTATCTTGAATATGGTGCTGCAATGCTCATACTACTATTATGTTTTTACATGCTAGTTGCTCATTGGCTTGCATGTATTTGGTATGTTACAATTTTTTTTTTTTTTTTTATCAGCATAAAAATATATACTTATATTAAATTAATTATATTTTTTCAATATAAAGTTAAATTATTGTTTTTATTTTTTATTTTATTTTATGTCATTTCATTGTTTTATTTTTATTTATTTATTTTTTTTTTTTTCATTTTATTTGCTTTGTAATATTTTGGGTATTCATGGAGATTTTGCATTGCGAAATTCTTCAAGGTACTCGATAGGAAGATCAGATGCTGATGGTGGTGTACAATATTCATGGCTTTGGAAATTAGCAAATGTAACACAATCACCATACAGTTATCAATGGACAAATACAAGTACAGTACCAGAATTAATTGCTGGACCATCAAGAAGAACAATGTATGTTACAGCACTTTATTTTACAATGACATGTATGACATCTGTTGGTTTTGGTAATGTTGCTGCTGAAACTGATAATGAAAAAATATTTACAATATGTATGATGATTATTGCTGGTTAGTTATAATTTATTTATTAAACTTTTTCTTTTTTTTTTTCATTATTTTTCAGGTAAAATAGGATATATATTTTTATTAATTTTATTTATTTATTTATTTATTTATTTATTAGCTTTACTTTATGCAACAATATTTGGTCATGTTACAACAATAATACAACAAATGACATCAGCAACAGCAAAATATCATGATATGTTAAATAATGTTAGAGAATTTATGAAATTACATGAAGTACCAAAAGCATTGAGTGAAAGAGTTATGGATTATGTTGTTAGTACTTGGGCAATGACAAAAGGTCTTGATACTGATAAAGTATTAAATTATTGTCCAAAAGATATGAAAGCAGATATATGTGTACATTTAAATCGTAAAGTATTTAATGAACATCCAGCATTTAGGTAAATATATTTTTTATTTAAATAATAATTTATCAAATAAATAAATAATAAAATAATAAATTATATATTTAATTGTGTATGTATATTATATATTATATATTTTTTTTTAGACTTGCATCAGATGGTTGTTTACGTGCACTTGCAATGCACTTTACAATGTCACACAGTGCACCTGGTGATTTATTATATCATACTGGTGAATCAATTGATTCATTGTGTTTTATTGTAACTGGTAGTCTTGAAGTTATACAAGATGATGAAGTTGTTGCAATACTTGGAAAAGGTGATGTATTTGGTGATAGTTTTTGGAAAGATTCAGCTGTTGGACAAAGTGCTGCAAATGTAAGAGCATTAACTTACTGTGATCTACATACAATAAAACGTGATAAACTTCTTGAAGTATTGGATTTTTATCAAGCATTTGCAAATTCATTTGCTCGTAATTTAATACTCACATATAATTTACGTCACAGGGTGAGTTTTATTTATTTATTTATTTATTTATTTATTTATTCAATAAGACTAGTGATAAATTATCAATATAGATTTTTTATCATCATCAACATGTTGGTGAAAGGATAGAAAAAAAAAAAAAAAACACGTAAACATAAATACAACAAGAAAATGTAAAATTTGATTTTAAAATGTTGTTTTACATTTTGAGTATTTTTTACAAGTAAACATGTCATTGTCGTTTATTTTTTTTTTTAGTTTGTAGCCAAAGTAAATTTATATTTTTTTGGCAAGTATTACAAGACACACTTACCCACTATAAAATCAGGCCATTCTTGTGTTTATATATTCATATATAAGTATAGATATATCCTCTTTTAAAAATACAAGTTATTCTTTGGCCCCTTGATACTCAAGATTTAAATAAATTGAGATGCTCTCTTTTGCATCATGTATTCTGTTTTGAGCATTTTAGTAATCATTTTGAGTTAAATAAATAAATAAAAAAAAAAAAAAATTCATTCATTCATTCATTCATTCATTCATTCATTTTTTTAATATAATTAAAAATGAAAAATATTTTTTCTTATTATTTATTTCAATGTTTTTTTATTTTAAAATAAATATTTATTTTTTTTTATCTCTAAGTCCATCACTGTGCATTTTACGACCAGCCATTTCAAGCATAACTTTAGCAGCATTATCTTGATCAAGTATAGATTTATTTGATCCTCCTCCTCTAATATTATCATCAATTTCTGGTACTGGTCCAACACCCCAAACTTCTAAATGTTTAATTTGAAATATTTCTTTACCACTTAATTGTATATAATTTTGAAATGTTGTACATGATGGACTTGATTTACCAGTACCATAATTTGAATCTAACCATAAACCAGGATAATTTAATTGTCCACCCATTAATAAACCATTTGGCATTGTTTGTTGATGTAAATTTAAATATTGATAATGATTATTATATCCACTTGATGAAAATGTTAATATATCTGGATCAAGTTTAAATAAAAAACATGTTTGATTACCAATAAAATTTGGACTTAATGACCAATTATCAGATGCAAAACAACCAAATATATGATTATCAGTATCTTGTATTATAATAATTGTTGAACCTTGCATTGTAATACGTCCAAGCATTGTTGAAAATGATTCACCATGTATTTGATTTGAAAATAAAAATCTCCATTCATTATGTAAATCAATTGGTAAACTTAAATTTAAAAATAATACATCACCAATACCAAGTATACTTGGAAATAATGGTATATTATCAAGACCTTTACATAATGGTAATAAATTTAATTGATTTAATTTATTATATGTTATATTTTTATCATTATTTTTTTTTTGTGATATTAAAAATAAACATTGTATAACATGTGATTGTATATTATTAAATATTGTTGATTGTCCATACCAATTTTCAATTTGTTCAAATGTTAATATATCACCATATTTTAATAAATCATCACATAATGATTTTGATCTTTCATTTATTCTTCTTTCATTAATTGTACAACCAATACTATTCCAACTTTCATAATTAATATTATTACAATTTTTTAATAAACGTAAATATGAATTTATTGTTGCTTGTACATATTCTAAAAATTTAACTGTTGGTATATTTAATTTATCATCATCTTCACAATAACCATATATTATTAAATTTGTTCTTTCTTCTTTATTACCACGTACTGAATATACATATAATTTACCAAAATTTTCACCATTTATTGCTGTTACTTTTTTATTACCTGGTTCATGACATAAAAAACGTACAATAAATTGTAATAATATTTTATCTAAATGATTTGACCAATGTTTAAATATATCTTCACGTTTTATTGAACCAGAACTTCTTGACATTGATTTAAATATATTTTCAACAAGTATTAATTCCTCAGATGATAATATATTTGATGTTGATGCTGAACGACTTGATCCATGTCCCATCTTTTCATTTAAAAAAAAAAAAAACAATTTATTATTATTATTATTATTATTAATTACATATTTATCATTAATATTATTATTATTATTATTTATTTATTGTTTACCTTTTATAACAAGATATGATAGCTAATTTATACTTATACAACGCAATTCATCAAAACATGTTGTAAATTAATTGTTGTTATTTTTATTTATATAATATAAATAATGTGTCAAATATTACATGTACCTATATCTATCATATAAATTATTAACAAAACTATTTGAGGTTATAATTGTTGATAAATATAGACAAATAACAATATATACCTTTAGGTACATGTACCTTATAATAGTATAATAAAACTATAGGTATAGACAAGTTGTGGTTGGCTTGTGTTGTTGTTGTTGTTTAAAATACAAGACAATTTTGCTTCAATTTATATTTTAAAAAAAAATAGACAATATGGGTGTGTTTTCTTATTGACTACGGTCGTAGCGCAAGCGCTAAACAATTTATTCTCTTATCTCACTTGAATTTTCAATAGGTATTTAATATACAAGTACAAATATACAAATAAGTATACATTTTTATTATCACTTTTTTTACTCTTTGGTGTACCACAAGTAAAATTATATAAGCAGCCTGAAAATTAGAAAAAAAAAAATAAAAAATAATGAGAAAGACATTTTTTTAATTTAAAATTTTAATATGACTAATTTAACATTTTCCATTTGATTAATTATACTTATATGCCTGATGCTTTTTGTTTTTTTTTTCACATAAAAATAAATATGTAATTTTTAACATGTTTTAGCTGATATTTCGTAAAGTTGCTGATGTTAGAAGAGAAAAAGAACTTGCTGAAAGAAGAAAAAATGAACCACAATTAGATCAAACACAGGATCATCTTGTTAGAAAAATATTTTCAAGGTAAATAAATAAAAATATATATACCTATTATACTTATATTGATTTCATTAAATATACCTAATAAAATTATGGCACATATTGATAATTAGGATATTGTTAATTGTTTTTTTTTTTAAATTAAAAATTAACAAAAACAATAAAAAAAAAAAAGGTAAAAATTTTGATTGATGTGTTATGCGAATGTTGAACACGTGATTGGATGGGTATGATCAAATAAGGTTCAAGACAGATGGAGATTCACAAATTGGTTCACCAAAGTCAATTGGTGATTGTCATCAATCACAGGATAATTCAGATGAAGAACTCACAGTCAACGTTCTACCACCCTGGCCAAGTTTTAGGCAATTTCATTTATTACGTATTTATTTTATTAATTATACATAATTATTTATTTATTTATTCATTCATTTATTTATTATTGATTTTATTATAATCATATCTATTTATATAATTATTATTACCTATATACAATACAAGTATCTATATATATATAATATTTTTTACATTTTATTAATCAAATCAAATCAAATTTATTTGTGCCACTTGACAAATGTATATATACCATATTTTATTATCATTATTATTATTATTCCCGCATTATTATATATTTATTAATTAACGTATAATATATTTAATTTCATTTCATTTCATTATTTATTTAATTTATATATTTTGTAAAAAATGAAAAATTTATAATTGCTTTTATTTTAAATATCATATTTTCATGTGATCATTTATAAATAATTCGAAAAAAATTATTAAAATTTAATTATTTTTTAATATAAAATTTTATTGTTGTTTCGAATTATTTGTAATTTTATTAATTAGGATTAAATAATAATTTATTTTTATATGAATGCTAGAGTGCTGTAAATAATATATTTATATTATGCCTTTAGAGGATTATGCGCATATTTTTATCTGATAAAAATTTTATTTTAATATTTTAATATTTAATTATATTAAGTATACCTATATGATATATATTATTGAGATGATGAAAAATTAAAAATATTCTTTTTGGTATTTATATATATAAAAGTATAGCTTGAATCTTGAATCTTGAATCTTGATTGACACTGGTTAACATAATATCAGATATAAATAATAAATTTTTTTATTATAAATCAGCTGCCTAGATAAGAAAAAAAAAAAAAAAAAAAGAAATTCTTTTCCAATATTTTATTTATTTTTTTTTCGTTTATATAAAATTGAAAGTATATCGATGACAAGAGTCCTTTTTATATAAGGAAAAAAAAAAAAAAAAAAAAAAAAAAGAAAAGAATAATATTAAATATTAAATATAAAATAAAATGCCAAAAAGAAAATTACATAGAGTGAATATTGCAAATAAATATTATATTACTATTCACATATTATATTACTATACTACTTTTAAGTAAATCTATTTTTCTATCGCTCTGTATTCTATATATATATAATCTAATCTTATATATTCACAAATTTTCTATTTCTATTTTTATTGCGGATATAATGTACCCCATAAATTACTATCAAAAATAATTAAGATTTGATATTTTTTATATTTATTTATTAACTCAATTAATATAAATTTAATTGCAAAAAAAAAAATGAAAAGACGCAATTAATTATTTTTTATAGTTCTTTTTTTTGGGATGCATATATAATCATATATATATAAGTACACACTCTAGGATTCAATTCTAATAAATTTCTGTCACTTTGTAATTATTTTTTATATTAAATATCATTTTTTATTTTTTATTTTTAATTTAATTTTAAAATATAAAAACAATTAAAATTAATTATATTACAATAAAACATTAATTATTGTCGTTGAAATTTTACATATTAATTAAATTTTTATCAATTATTATTACAACTCATTAAGTTATTAACAAAATGGCTCAACTTGGATAAATTTAAATTTATAAAAAAAATTAATTATACAAAATTTATAGATAAAATTTGTTCATTTTTTTATTAATTTTATGAAAAAAAAATAATAGAAATAATTATTATAAAAATAATTATAGCCAAGTCTTTTTATTAGTAATACAATGAGATGTATTAAAATGATTCACATTTCAACTATCGCAATTTTATATCACAAAAATATTTATTTATTTATATTTTTTATACATTTATTATAAAATTTCCTGTAGGCACACCAAAGTAGGTTGCTCGTGAACACCGCTGGAGCTGTACCCCTTAATAGCCTTTTGTAGCAAATTTTTATATAATATAAAATTTTATCTATGAAATATTTAATAACAAATACATAAAATATACAAAAACCAATCATATTTCAAATTAAGTTTATTCAATATTTTATTTTTTTTTCATTTTTCTCGTTGAAAAAAGAGTAAAACAAAAATTAAAGTTATATTTTGTTTTTTTTTTTTTTTTTTTTTTTTTTTATAAATTCAATAGAACAATATATGTAGTTGAATTAAAAAAAAAAAAATGTTAATCCATGTACTTGATCTATATTCTTTTCTCGAGAGAAAAAAAAAAAAATAAAAATAAAATAAATGTGAATAAAGCTGAGTTTGATTATAATCCATGAATAAAAAATTATTTGATTAATTTAAAGAAAAAAAATAAATAAATGATTCAACAGATTTCGAAGAGAAAAACATCCAGCAGATGTAGAAAAAGGTGAAAATAAAGATGTCAAAGATGTTGAGAGCTTACACTCGAGTAGAAAATTATCAACTGTTGACAGTGATTCAATTCGTCCTCGTGCAAGTAAATGGGGTCGACTTTTAGGTAAATATTATTATGTTTATATAAAAAAATAAAATAAAAAATTAATATATACTTATTTATTTATTTTAAAAAAAATAGGAAGTTCAAGTTTAGATTCTGGAAGTGAAAGTGGTACAACAACAACAACAACAACAACAACAACAACAACAGCAGCAGCAACTGATACATTTAAACGTACATTAAGTGCACGTGATTCACGTCCAGGTTCAAGTTCAAGTACAAATAAAGTATTTCCAAAATTATCAAAATTAAGTGGTACAATTGAAGAACCAATTGATATTAATACTAATAATGAAACAAAAAAAGAATCACAATTACCAATAATACCAATACCAAAATTACAAGTTGAATCAAAACAATTATCATTAAGACGTCTTGAAAGTTATGATGGTGGTTTAATAACATCACAATCAAATCATGAACGTGAAATACTTGCTGCTGTACTTGAAGTTAAAGTTGATTTAAAACTTGAAGTACAAAGAGTTAATCAAAGACTTGCTAAACTTGAAGATATGCTTGAAATAATAATGAATAGATTACCTCCACCACCAGCACCACCACCGCCATCATTACCACCGCAACCACCACCATCATCATTATCAACATTATTATCAGTAAATAATCTTGAGGCACCACAAAATCGTTGTAGTAGTGATAATAATGATACTGCCACACAAACAACACCATTATTAACAGAACAAAAATTACCAATACTCAGTGATTCACCATCACATCGTCTTCAAATTAAAGAACTTTTACCACATCATCATCATCATCATCACCATCATCATCCATATCATCAACAACAACAACAACAACAACAACAACAGACAGATAAATCTAAAGAATCAGAAAGACTAACTGGTGATTGTGGAATTGAAAGTGGTAATGGTAGTGGTAATGGTTGTGTTGGTGGTGCATCAACAAGTGATTTTAAATCAACAACAACAACAACAACAACAACAACAACAACAAGAGATATTGGAAAAGAACTTATTGAACGTTTATCACATGCATCAACATCTAGGGATGAACAATCACCACTTGGTCCATTAATATTAAGAAAAAGAAGAAGTAAATCAAGAAATAAAGGTGTTGCACCATTAGCACCATTAGCAACACAACCAATTAGTCCAATTGAAGCAACTGAAACAACACAAATGCTTGATTGTGAAGAACGTGATAATAGTACTAGTGATAAAAGTGATAAAAATGATAGAGAATATAAAAAACCACCACCCAGACCCAGAGACTATTTGTGAAAATTTATTAAATATTACAACTGGTGCTTCATACAATTAAACATTATTTTTAAATTTATCAAATTAAAAAAAAAAACTAAAGTATATATAGAATATTTTTAATTGTGCCTGTGAATGATTTTTTATTTATTTATTTATTTTTTTTATATAATTTAATTAATTTAAGAAAGCAATAAGTATGAATGGATTTTATTTTTTAAACATCGAAATTAAAAATAATAATTGAATGAATGTTGAAAAAAATCTCACCGCGAGAATAAGCGTTTTTTATTTTATAAATTAAATAGTAATTTTTCAATTTTTTTTTGTTTCTGTTTAATTTATAAGTAAATAATATTTATAAAAATAATCTAATCGTTTGTCCTGAAATTCGATTAATTTTTTATATTAATAATAAATTAATTGAATTTTTTGTGATAATAACGAAGCCAAACAGCAATACTAGTTGTATATAATATACATATTGTAATTATTAATGAGATATATATTAAAATGAAAAGTAAATAAATAATTAATAATAATAATAATAATAATAATAATTGTACATATAGTACATATATAATATATTTAAATCTGTAATAACAATCAGAGTATGAGTTTTTACGAGTTAAAATGCCTGATGATAAGAAAACGCTAAAAATTTACTCATGTATTCCTAAGAAATCAACTAGCGATATAATATTAATAATAAATAAACAATTAATAAATTATAATAAATAATAAATTAAATAAAAAAGTACAATAGAGACAAGTGTGAGAAAAAATATGCGAAAAAATATATATATAAAAAAAAAAAAAAAAGACTCGTGAGCCTGAAAAATAATAAATTGTTAAATAAATTACTATCAGCCATTGTTAATACAAATCAAAGCAAAAAAAAAAAGATATTAATTAAAAAAAAATAAATAAATTTGTTAATTAGGTTCTAGATGAAAATTTCATCAAAAAAAATAAAAAATAAAATAATAATTAATTAATAATATACTTATAAAAATATAAAAATAAGAAACGACATAGCTGGCTCTATTCGTAGTTTAAAAAATAAAAAAAAATGCAATCCTATATTAAATGCTGTTGATGCAAAATTGTCGGTTTTGCTCGAGAAATTAAAAAAAAAAACAGAAAAACCAGTGATTCTCGTAAACCGCCCTTAACATGCAAGCTCGTTTAACTGCCTTCCTTTTTCTCACTAAACAATTGCTTCGTAAAAAAAAAAAAATAAATTAATAACTTAAAATAAAACGATAACGTGTGAAAAAAAAAATAAATAAATAAAAAAGTATAATATTATTTTTGCATCGCTTTCTGGGGTATAGTTAATTAAACATAAATTAATTAAAAAATTAAAAAAAAAAAAAAAAGTAAGCATGCTGATGATAATAAAACGGGTCTAATAAAAAAAAAATCATTAAAAAAAAAAATTGTAATTAAAATAAAAAAAAATTAACAAAATGATAATGAAATTAATATGTTGATAATTTTTAAGATTGGAGGGTTATTAAATTTAGTAATTATTATTTATTATAATTATATACTTCGTCCATTTTTTTTAAATGTTTATTGTTTATTTTTTGATGGAAAATAAACAAGTAATTTTTAAATAACATAAATACATATATATATTATATATATAGAGAAAATAAAAACAATGGACGAAATTATTATTATTATTATTTTTTTTTTTTTTTTAGACAACATACATAATTACATCAAGAGAATCACACACTAATTTGCAGTAATAAATGAAAAGAGAATAATACCTCTGCCTTCAAAAGTATATATACTTAATAATTATATATCGAATAATACTTGTAGTATATAATATATTTGGCTTTCCAACGTGTATATTTACTATTTATACAAAATTAATCTTAATAATATGCTTATATATGTACGTTTATCGTATATATTTTATGAACATAAAAATAAAATATAAAAAAAAATGAAAGAAAAAGAATATAGTAATAATCAAAAATAAATAATTATCATCATTTATTAAATTTATTCATCATCATCATCATGAAAAAAAAAATAATAATAATAATAATAATAATAATTTGAATAACATATAATCTTCATTGAGATTAAAGCCTCTTGTATATTTAAATAATAATTTTTTATTTAATTTTATTTTGATTTATATATTTTTTTCCATAAGATGAATATAGTAACCAGGTGTATCAACTTCTTCAAGTGGTTTAAAATCAGCATATATACTGTGTTTTGCTTGATGATTAAATACAACATCAAGAAGTTCAGTAAATACATTTAATAAATGTGGATAATATGATAATCTAAAATAACTTTCAACTTCTGGTACATTACTTTCTGGATTTTCTCTAACAAAATAATCAAGAAAAACCATTTCAGCTTTTCCATTTAATGTTAAAATACCAGTTTTAATATCACTTATATGACGACTCTAAAAAACAAAGTTATTGATTAATTTGTTATTGGATAAAATAATAATAATAATAATAATAATAATAAATTTTATATACATTGTAATATAATGACTTTGCAGGTGCTTTACCACCCTTGATCATGTGATCATAATTTCTGTGATCAATAAGAAGAAGACCACCTGGTTTAACACAAGCTTCAAAGTTTATTAAAGCATGTTTTTGTTCTCTTTGATCACCAAAATTATCTGGCATATGAGCAAAACTATTACCAAGGCATATAACAGCATCAAAACCATCGCCAATCATATGTTCAATATCATCAGTAAGTGTCAGCCAATTTGCCTCTTCAATAACTTTAACAAATATAATCATAATAATTTTATCATATTAATCAGTATATTATCCTATACATATTATATAATTCATAATATCATTGTGAAATAATGAAATTGTGATAAGAAATATACTTATAAAATAAAAAAAAAACAAATATATATTTACCCCAATTATCAAATTGAGATTCATGACGACGTTCCCAACGTGCTTTAAGTGCATATTTAAGCATTTTATCAGATGCATCAACACTAACAACATCAAAACCTTCTTCTAATAACATTATTGAATCAACACCAGTACCACATGCAACATCAAGAATTCTTTTACATCCTTTTTTACGTAACATACCAACTAAAAAATCTTTATATTTTTTAGTACGTTCTTTTTTATCACCAATACATAAACCCCATACTTTTGCTGCTTTTCCATCAGCATATTGATCTTTAATACCCTCAGATGCAGCACCAAATGAACGTGTTACAAATATATCTTTATTTAATTTTGAATCTGTCATTTTTTTTTTTTTTTTTAATTTGAATCAAGACCACACACTTGTTGTTGTTGTTGTTGTTGTTATTTATACAAGAAAATTATTAACACTGTCTCTTGTTAATTGTGAATCTTTGTATTTATACAAGTGATGATAAATTGATATACATATTTTTATATATCTCAACTCTCCACTTATTGCTAAATGATAATTATTATGAAATATTTTTCATAATGACAACATATATTTATTATATTTTGATTAGCAGAAATTAATGTATTACACAAATACCAAAGCTTATTTTATCATACTTTAATAAATTTATTTTATTTTATTTAATTTTTTGCTTTATAATGTTGATTTATTTTAAACTCAATTTATATACTGATAATTAATATTGCCATATATGAATTTTTAATTTTAGAAAAATTGCAACAAGCTGTTATTGATAATAATATTTTTTATTTTAATTTTAAATTAAAATTAATTTCAGAAATTGCATATTTATTTTATTATTATTCAATTTAATCTTATCAATATAAAATTAAAAAAAATTAATCTTTATGAAACAGTATCTGGTCTGTAAACAAATGTCCAAAAATATGATAAATCAACAAAAAAATAAAATAAAATAAAATAAAATAAAATGATATTTGTTTTTAAAAAATACATATTTTAAATTAATTTTTAATATTAATAATTTTATCGCAATCAGTATTAATTTAAATAAATAATATTATTATTATTTATTATTAATTAAAAAATTTTATTATATATTCAAGGAAAACATTTATTAATTTAATTGCAATTATTGGAATTTTTAAGTACATTTGTGTTTTTTTTTTTTCAAGAAAAAAAAAAAAATAAAGCAATAAATGTAATTGGTTTTTATAAATAATAAAAAAAAAAAATATTAGTGTCTTCATTATGTATTATTTTCGTGTAACAATAATCATAATATTTTATTATTTTTTAATTATTAATTATCAATTTTTTATTTTAAAAATGACTGAAAATAATTTAACAATAATTATCATTTTATTTTTATAATTATATCAATTATTTATTACTAAAATTAGCAATAGTTGTGATTATTTATTTAAAGTGTAATTTAATTGTTAAATTATTTAAAGATTTTTGTAAAATGTAATAATTCTATCAATAATTCATTAAATTATTTAGATGAATTCTTAAAATACTATATCACTCAAGTTATTTATTATTTTTCAACTATTTTTTATTATTTATTTTTGTTTGACATCAAAACATGATTTTTTTTTATTATTGAATTGTTTATTAATTAATTAATTATGTAAATGAATTTATTTTAAAAAAAGGAAGAGAAAAAAAAAAAAAAAAAAAACTTATATTTGCCCACTTGATTTTTTTTGTTGACAATAAGAAAAAAAACATTATTTTCATACATCTTTTAAATCATCAGGAATTTCACTCTTGGGATGTTTATTTTCAAAATGTTGCTTGTAAGTTTTTGGATCTGGCATTTGTGCCTAAAAAGAAAAAAAAAAAAAAAAAAATATAAATAAATAAATAATTAATTTTAGATAATTTAAATAAAAAAAAATCTTACTTTGCAAATAACACAAGCATGTACAAGTGCTTTTTGAGCAGCTTTTTTTTGTTCATTAGCACTGTGTCCAGCAGCTTTTTTTAATTTAGCTGCTTTTTCAGCTGCTTTTGCCTGTGACTGAATTTTTTGATGTCCACGAGCCATGTTGTTAAATCCTAATAAACATATTAATATTATTATTTATTTATTTATTAATATCAAATAATTTGTTGGTCAAATGAAATAATTTCATTCCTAACCAAAAAAAAAATATATAGATATATGAAATTAAAATGGATCTATTACAATAAAACACACACAATATTTACATGTCAAAAATATAATAATTATTTAAATAAATAAATAAATAATAGCTTAATATTAAATTATTAATAATATTTATAGATATAGGTATATTTTTAGTAATTAAATTATTATTTAGAAAGTGTGATGATAATAATAATAATGATAATGAACAAATAGCTTTTGTATAAAAAAACTTACGTTGTTTTAATCAAAAATTTCTAAAAAACTTGGCAAATAATTATTATTGGCGAGTTTAATATACTCGAGCTCCGATTTTAACCAAGAAGAAGAAAATCCCTTGATGTTTGTTTATGGGAAATCGGTAATTATTGGAGAAAATCGGAGCACCGAAATTTTTTTTTTATAATTTTGTACACGTTTTCTCTGTATTCTGTTTGGCGTTTTTTTTTTTTTTTTTTTCTCTCTTTTTTTTTTTACACACACACACATACACAATTTTGCAAGTTGAAAATGCGCATGCGTCAAATTGTTTTGGCGGATATTTTCAAAAAAATTTATTTAATTATTTCCAATTATTTCAAGGCCATAAATAAGGTGATCTTTCTCTCTCTTAAAAAAATAGATTATTATTATTATTATTTTAATAATGACATGATTTATTTGATAAATGACCTTTGAGTGAGACAATCAAAGGAGACTAAATTTATTTTATAATTTGTTAAAAGTTTAGAATCAACATGAAATTAATTGGTTTTATATTAATCAGCTGTATAAGGTATCAATTATTATTGTTATTATTATTATATATTATTTATTTATTTAGCAATTGATTTAATTTAATTTGATTTTATTTTTTATTAAGCATTGTTTTTGCTGGTACAATAAATAATAATAACATTTCAATGAGTAATTTTAATGACCAAATCGATGGTACAATTGACAAAATAAATTTAAAATTCAAAAGGAATGATGAAAAAATACAAGAACAAGTGGAAAAACTTGAAAAAAATGAAGAAATAATAAATAAAAAATTAGACAAATTGTACAATAAATATGAGAAAAAAATAGAAAAAATTACGCATAAAATAAATAATAAGAAAATGATAAAATTTGATGAAGAAAAAAAAAATAATACTTGTGATAAAAATCAATCAAGAAATTTAATTTGTCTACTTGAAAAACGTAAGTATATAATATTTTTTTTTGTCAATAAAAAGCATCTTATATGTAATTATTTATTTATATTTTTTGACATAAGCATTTCAGCTGGGAAATATTGGAAAAGGATGTATTCCAGATGAATTTTGCAATGATAAATTACGTAATATATCTCAAAAAATATCAAAAGAATATTACACATCAACAAATGTAAATTTATCAGTTGTTTGTGATACTGGATCTAATGGTAAATTAATTCTTCAGTTTTGTCGTAATCAAATTGTCAATAATAGCCACTATTACTATAAAGGCTTTTATGAACTATCATCTAATTATGAAAATCATGAATATTGTCAAATTAATAATAACGATTAATAACAAAAAAATGATAATAAATAAAAATTTTTTATTGTATTTAAATTAACTCAAAATGGCGTTATTTATTTTACCCAGTCGATAAAGAAATTTTTTGACTTGTAACTTTTTAAAATAACCACCAGGATCGCTAAGTCAATATTTTTTTTATACCCGCCATTTAAAATATTTTAAAAATTAAAGTATCAATCTCTATATTTTTTATAAAAAGTGTAAACATTCGTAATTTAATTGGTTTAAACTTTTCAGCATTTGTTTATAATTAAAATCGAAAAATTTTTAAAAATTGAAAAGACCTTTTCGCTAATTCTATGTTCCTGATAAAATTTAAAATTTTAATTTTCGAAAAATTTAGATTTGTATTAGGCAAATATAATAAGTGAGGAGGTATTCTTGATTTTCTGATAATAATATTTTTTGAAAAAATTGCTGTGAGGCTTTTAAAAAAAATCGTAAAAATATTGGGTTGTATCAGGGTTATAGAACTCGGAAAGAGGTATTCGATGCTGCTTTTCTTAATTTTCTAGGAATAATATTTTTTGAAATAAAATTTATACGGCTTTTCAAAAAAATTTTAAAAACATCGGGTTGTATCAGGGTTATAGAACTCGGAAGGAGGTATTCGATGCTGCTTCTCTTTATTTTCTGAGATCAATATTTTTTGAAAAAAAATTTATGCGGCTCTTAAAAAAAATTGTAAAAATATGGGGTTGTATCAGGGTTATAGAACTCGGAAGGAGGTATTCGATGCTGCTTCTCTTATTTTTCTGATAATAATATTTTTTGAAAAAATATTTATGCGGCTCTTAAAAAAAATTGTAAAAATATCGAGTTGTATCAGGCTTATAGAACTGGAGAAGAGGTATTCGAGGCTGCTTCTCATTATTTTCTAGGATCGATATTTTTTGAATAAAAATTTATACGGCTTTTAAAAAAAATCGTAAAAATATGGGGTTGTATCAGGGTTATAGAACTCGGAAGGAGGTATTCGATGCTGCTTCTCTTTATTGTCTAGGAATAATATTTTTTGAAAAAAAATTTATACGGCTTTTCAAAAAAATTTTAAAAACATCGGGTTGTATCAGGGTTATAGAACTCGGAAGGAGGTATTCGATGCTGCTTTTCTTAATTTTCTAGGAATAATATTTTTTGAAATAAAATTGATGCGGCTTTTAAAAAAAATTTTAAAAATATCGGGTTGTATCAGGGTTATAGAACTCGGAAGGAGGTATTCGATGCTGCTTTTCTTAATTTTCTAGGAATAATATTTTTTGAAATAAAATTTATACGGCTTTTCAAAAAAATTTTAAAAATATCGGGTTGTATCAGGGTTATAGAACTCGGAAGGAGGTATTCGATGCTGCTTCTCTTTATTTTCTGAGATCAATATTTTTTGAAAAAAAATTTATGCGGCTTTTAACAAAAATTTTAAAAATATCGGGTTGTATCAGGGTTATAGAACTCGAAAAGAGGTATTCGATGCTGCTTTTCTCAATTTTCTAGGAATAATATTTTTTGAAAAAAAATTTTTGAGGCTTTTAAAAAAAATCGTAAAAATATCGGGTTGTACCAGGGTTATAGAACTCGGAAAGAGGTATTCGATGCTGCTTCTCTTTTTTTTCTGAAATCAATATTTTTTGAAAAAAAATTTATGCGGCTTTTAAAAAAAATCGTAAAAATATGGGGTTGTATCAGGGTTATAGAACTCGGAAGGAGGTATTCGATGCTGCTTCTCTTTATTGTCTAGGAATAATATTTTTTGAAAAAAAATTTATACGGCTTTTAAAAAAAATTTTAAAAATATGGGGTTGTATCAGGGTTATAGAACTCGGAAGGAGGTATTCGATGCTGCTTCTCTTTTTTTTCTGAAATCAATATTTTTTGAAAAAAAATTTATGCGGCTTTTAAAAAAAATCGTAAAAATATGGGGTTGTATCAGGGTTATAGAACTCGAAAAGAGGTATTCGATGCTGCTTTTCTCAATTTTCTAGGAATAATATTTTTTGAAAAAAAATTTTTGAGGCTTTTAAAAAAAATCGTAAAAATATCGGGTTGTACCAGGGTTATAGAACTCGGAAAGAGGTATTTGGTGCATTTTATACTTTTTTTCTAACATCGATATTTTTCAAAAGTCCGACAGTAATGCATCTTTAAATTTATCGACAACATTTTAAATTTGTATCAAGCAAATATAATGACGTAAGAAGTATCAGTTTTTTTTTTTTTTGATAAAATTTTGCCTTTGTATCAGGTGAATATAATAATCGAAGAGGTAATCAAATTTTTTTTTTTTTTTAAATCTTTGAATTTTCATCAGGCGAATATAATAACTGAGGAGGTATTTGATTTTTTTTTTTTTATATTGTGAATTTGTATCATGCGAATATGATTACATAAGAGAACAATAAATTAAAATTACAGTTAAACGAATATTTCTACTTAAATATTCAAAATAAAATAAAGAAATCTTTAATATTTATTCAATAATTTAAAAAGAAAAAAAAAATTCATTTTAAAAATATAGCCAATACGATTTTAAATTTGAAAAAAAAAATTGATTAAAAGAAATAAGTATATTCAAAATAAAAATAGTGGTGTGTATATGTTTCATTAATGGTCAAACAGATGGCATTACTCTAGAATTCCAAAGAAAGCACCTTAATTACAAATTTACAAACACACGCACCCACAGACACACACACACATTGTTTGTCAAAAAATAAAATAAAAAATCGACAACAATTTTTATAATAATTATAATTTCAAATGTTTAAATAAATTATAACAAAGTGTAATTACAATAATTTTATACAATGAAAACAATGTGATATTTTGATTAAAATGTTTAATAATTTTATACAGTACTAATAATAACAGTTTAAAATAAAAAAAACTTCTAACCTTTAAAAAAAAATTGAAAATGAATACTTCATCATCATCAACAACATCAGGAATGAATCCTAGTGGTGCTGGAAGTGGTGGATTAAATCACAGTACAGATGGATTTATGAATACTTCAATAGATACATCATTATCACTTGATCCAATGAGTACAAAACGTCGAAGGTATGATTAGAACAAAATCTTTATAAAGCTATAAACAATATTATCCCATATTACATAATAAATATGATAAATTTTAAATTTTAGTTCATCACGTACAATAAAACGTCGTAAATTTGATGATGAACTTGTTGAAACAACATTTAATCTTCAATCACCAACAACAAGTGGTAAATCAAATTCAAAATCACGTACGTCATTATCAATATCATCATCAAGTGGTCCAGTTGAAACATTATTATCACCAATAGTATCACAACAAATAAATCAAACAATACCAGTACCATCACAATTAATATCACAACCAGAAAAAATAAATAAACGACCAAATAGACAAAGTAGTGGTACAAATAATCCTGGTCGTAAAAGTAAAAAAAATAATAAAAATCATATTAATTCAGTAAATGCAACAAAAGATTTAGGTAGATGGAAACCAACAGATGATTTAGCATTAATAACTGGTGTACAACAAACAAATGATTTACGTATGGTACATCGTGGTACAAAATTTTCATGTAGATTTACATTACAAGAAATACAACAAAGATGGTATGCATTATTATATGATAGTAATGTATCACGTGTTGCTGTACAAGCTATGAGAAATCTTCATCCAGAATTAATAACAAGTGTACAATCACGTACATTATATAGTAAAGCTGAAGAAGATTTATTAGGAACAATAAAATCAACACCATCACCAGTACTTGATACATTTCAAAAATTATTAGAATCAAATTCACAAATTTTTTATCCAGCAAGAACATCAAAATCATTAATGGCACATTGGCAATTAATGAAACAATATCATTTATTACCTGATCAAACAGTACAAGCATTACCACGTGGTGATGCATTTTTAAATTTTTCTGATGCTGAAGATGTACTTAATGATAATGAATTAAAAGATGAACCAAAAGATGAAATAATTGATGCTGAATTAACAATTGCTGATAGAAAAAATAAACGTGAAATACGTACATTAGAAAATGAACTTGGTAGATGGCAAGTATTAGTTGATAGTGTTACTGGTGTTAATCCACCTGATTTTGATAATCAAACATTAGCAATATTAAGAGGTAGACTTGTTAGATATCTTATGAGATCAAGAGAAATAAGTGTTGGACGTACAACTAAAGATTATACTGTTGATGTTGATTTAACACTTGAAGGACCAGCATGGAAAGTATCAAGAAGACAAGGTACAATTAGATTAAAAAATAATGGTGATTTTTTTATATCATCTGAAGGAAAAAGACCAATATTTGTTGATAGTAGACCTATTCTTGCTGGTAATAAAATTAAATTAAATAATAATAGTGTCATTGAAGTTGCTGGACTTAGATTTATATTTTTAATTAATCTTGAATTAATATCAGTTATACGTCAAGAAGCTATTAAATTAAATTTAAATCCATAAATATTTTATTTTATTTTATTTTATTTTATTTTATAAGTATACTTATAGGTATAGGTATATAAAACAAAAATCCAGGAATACATAATAATAATACATTTAATTATTAATTCATCATCACAATACTCGACCAAAGGGACAACAACCATTTTTTCATTTTTTTTTTTAAATATTATTATTATTATTATTATTATCATTATTCATTCAATCAATGTTTATTCCATAAATTTGTTAATTTTTTTATTAAACGATTTGCACTTATTTATTTTTCAAATTAAAAAAAAAAAAATTGTAAAATGTAAATTAATCAGATTAGTTTTTTTTTTTAGTATTATATATATTAATTAGGAATAAAAATGAATAAAATTATAATAATTGAATAATAAATTGCATTGTTATTTTTAAAAATAAACACAAATATTATTTAAGAGTATAGGTAGGTATATGTATGTAATCTGTTGATCCTAACCTTAATTTTTATTTTTCATTTTGTTTTTTGTTTTGAGAGTTTTGACTGGTAAATAAATAAATAAATAAAATTAAAACAGCTAATGATGTCAATGATGATGATGATGATGATGTTTATGTTTATAATGTATGTATATTTATATAATAACAATAATTTTAATGATTAATAATAATTGAAATAATTTTTTAGGATATTATAGAAACATATTATTGGTATAAATATTATTAATGTAAATGTAAATAAAAAAAATGGATTTATTATCACAACAACCAACATTTTCAAATGATCCAGAGACAAAAGATTTTGATTTATCAGCTGGTAATCGTTGGATATATCCAGAAAATTATCCAATTCGTAATTATCAATATGCAATTGTTGAAACAGCATTATTTAATAATACATTAATATGTTTACCAACTGGTTTAGGAAAAACATTTATTGCTGCTGTTGTTATGTATAATTATTGGCGTTGGTATCCACATGGTATTATTGTATTTTTAGCACCAACAAAACCATTGGTAACACAACAAATTGATGCTTGTCATAATATAATGGGTATACCAATATCAGATACAATTGAATTAACTGGTAAAATAAATCCTCAACAACGTAAATTAATATGGCGTAAAAAACGTGTTATATTTGCAACACCACAAACATTTCAAAAAGATTTAGAAACAAATATTGTACCATGTGAATTAATAAAATGTGTTGTTGTTGATGAAGCACATAAAGCAACTGGTAAACATTCATACAGTGAAAGTATAAAATTATTAAATAATAATAATCCATATTTTCGTATTATTGGTTTATCAGCAACACCTGGTTCAAAATTAGAATCAGTACAACAAGTTATTAAAAATTTAAAAATAACACATTTAGAATTACGTGATGATACATCATCAGATATTAAACCATATATTAATGAACGTAAAACAGATATAATACTTGTTGGTCTTGGTAATGATTTAATTAATTTTAAAGAAAAATATATTAATATTATGGATAGACATGTTAAAATATTATTAAATAATAATGTTATACGTAATGCAACATCAAATATATCAAAAGGACAAATGTTTTTATTAATGCAACAATGTCAAGCTAATAAAAATAAATATCGTAATTATGGTACTATTATTAAAACATTAACAATATTAACAACAATGGCACATGCATATGAAGTTATAATACGTCATGGTTTACGTTCATTTTATAATTTTTATAAATCACATATGAATGATAGTAAAAAATCATGGTTAAAAGAAGAAATTGAATTAAGTAATTTAATTGATGAAATTGGTAATTATATTGGTCCATTTCCAGATGTTAATAATTTAATAAATAATACTGATAATAATATTGATATACCAAATGATATTATATTTGGTCATGGTAAATTTGAAAAATTAAAAGAATTATTATTAATACATTTTAATAATGCTAATAATAATAATATTAATACAAGAGCTATGGTATTTGTTGAAACACGTGATATTGCTAATGAAATATATGTATTATTATTAACAATGAAACCATTAGTACGTCCACAAATATTTGTTGGACAAGCTGGATTAAAACAAAAAGCACAAACAAAAGCTGTTGATGATTTTCGTAATGATATTGTTAATGTTTTAGTATCAACATCAGTTGGTGAAGAAGGTTTAGATTTTGGTGAAGTTGATTTAATAATATGTTTTGAAATATCACAAATTAATCCAACAAGATTAGTACAAAGAATGGGAAGAACTGGAAGAAAAAGAGATGGTCATATTATTGTATTAGTTACTGATGGTAAAGAACATCAAACATTAAAAGCATCAATTAATAAAAGAGATGGTTTAAATCAAAAAGTATTAAAATCAGATATTGTTGCTTCATCATTATTATCAAGTAGTCCAAGAATGATACCAAAATCTATTAATCCACAATGTTTAAAAATGAATATAACTATTATACCAAAACAAAAACCAACAAAAACAATTAAAAATAATAAAAATAAAAAAACAACGGTAAAAAAAATAAATAAAAAAACTACTATTGCTGAATGTAATGTTGTTGTTGTTGATCCTGTTGTTGATAATAATTATAATGATAATAATAATGAACAAGTTATAATTGATGATTTAAATTTACCATCTACAAGTGATAATGTAAAACATAATAATAAAAATACAAAAATTTGTCAATTTGGTACAATGACAAAATTTTTAAAAACAAATATTCATAATGATGACAGTATTATACCAATGAAAAAAATTCAAACTAAAAAAAATTGTATTAATAATTATATAAAACCATGTAATGTTAAACTTTTAACATCAGATAAACATAGTAATGATTTTTTAACATTATGTGCTATTAAAAATTCAGAAAATGAATTAAAAATTAATAATAATAATAATAAAATATCATATTTACCAAAATCAATATCATTTGATGATTTTAAAGATGATGATTTATTTAATAATTATGAATTATCAAATGATGATATTATTAAGTGTCTTAAAACACTTGAAAAATTTATAAAATATAATGATGATGATGATGATGATGATATTATAACACCAGTTACATCAAAAAATCATGTTGATGATATTAATTTAAATTTACAATCAAAAAAAACAAGTGATAGTCATGATGAAAATATACTATCAAATGAATTTAAAATTGATGATTTATTTAATGCCAGTGATTCTGATTTAACTTATTATGAATCTGGTGGTGAATCACCACCTAAAGAGTGTGTTGATTGGATAAATAATAATTCAAATGATAATTTATTAAAAAATTTTGATAAAAATATATCATCTAATTCATTTATTCTTTCACCATCTGAACCAATAATTGAAAAAGGATTTCAAGATATTTTAAATGACACAACAGATGATGAAAAAGCTAAAGAAGTTGAAGAAACACCTGATTATCTTGAACAATTTGATAAAATGGAACTTGAACCAAGTTCATCAAATCCAATAAATAATAATAATGTTTTTGATGATGATAAAAGAATTTATAGTCAACAACAACCAACTTTAAATGATGATGATGATGATGATGATAATGATGATGATACTAATATTGAAAAAGGTTTTCTCAGTATATTGGATCAATCATCAAGTAATAGTTTAGATGATATTAGTGATAATAATAATAAAAATAATTCAAAAAATAAAAAACAACAAAATGATATTGAACAAGTGGTTCATTTGGAAGAAAATAAAATTAATTCCATAAATAATATTAATAATTTAGTTGTCAGTGAAACAGAATTAATGGATACAGATATTTTTTTTGATGATGATGATGATGAAATTGTTGAATCTTCACCACCAAAAATATCAAAAAGTCAATTGTTTAAAGAAAAAACATTTAAAAATTATGAAAAATCAAGTATTATTAATGAAAATTTAACTAATAAATCACAATTAAACATTTTAAAAAGTCAAAATAATAATGACAAAAAAAATTTTAGTAATTTTGCTACTCTTGTAATAAATAATAATAATAATAATAATAATAAAGATGATGATGATGATGAAGTTGTTGAAAAAACACCACCAAAACCAAAACAAAAAAGTTTATCACAACGAATAAATCATTCTCGTCGAATAATGAATAAAACATCATTTAGTAAATCACAATCAGCATCAAATTTTACTTTTAACAATAATGTTAAACAAAATAGTTTTAATTTTCCATCATTTGATTTTAGTAGATTTCAAATTGATAATAAAGTTAGTATAGAGAAAAATAAAAATATCATTGAAGCTGATACTGTTGTATTGAATACAACAAATTTTAATGCACAAAAAATTACATCAAACAAACAATCTACTGATAAAAATAATTTAATAGATAATAATTCACAAGAAACAAAATTTTATACTCCTCCTGAGACACTTTCTGATACTGTCAAATTGATGGATGATGATTTAGATATTAATTTTTCAGCTTTACATTGTCATAGTATTTTAAATAATAAAATAAATTCTGAAGCTGATACATCAATTGTTGATACTGATAATAATATTAATTCAATAAATAATAAATTATCAACAAAGACTATTGAGATAGTGGACATGTTGAATGATAATAATGATGAAGATACATATTTTTCTCCACATAAAAATAATTCTGAAAAATTAACGAATAATAAAAATAAATTACCAAGTATTTCTGAATCTGATATTATTACTCAAACTCAAAATCATTTAAAAAAAAATAAATTAAATTCTAGTCTGCAATCTGTTGTAAATGAAAATTCATTAAGACCATTTGAATTTAATAAAAGTATTGAAATACCATCTGATAATGCAATATTAATACCAGAAGATGAAGAAATTAATTTTTCAACTTGGAATACCAGTACACCTGAAAAATCAAATATTTCACGTTTAAATAGTTTTTCTAAATCTCAAAAAAAATCTCAAGAAATACAATTGAAAATGTTTTCAAAAGATAATGATACAACAAATAATAATAAAAAAAATTTAGAACAAATAGAAATAATTGATGAATTTTTTGATTCAGATTTTGAAATTGATCCTGAAATAATTAATGATAATAATATAAATAACAAAGTATCAGTACAAGAAAATAAATTATTAAAAAATTCAACTGAAACATCACAAAAAAATAAACCAATTGAATATGAATTTAATGCTGATGATTATGATTGGGGAAGTGATTTTGAAACATCATTTGATCCTATAATTGAATCTAAACATTTTAAAACAACAAATTTTTCTGATAAAATAACAAATAATGAAAAAGAATTAATTAAAAATACATCAAATTTAGATAATCAATTAAAAACAAAAAATAATAAACCAATTGATTTAAATTCATTTAATTATAAAAATAAAAAATCATCAATAATTGTAACAAATAAATTACAACCAATTAATAAAAAACCATTATCAAAAGATCAATTAATTTATGATGATAATTCTGATGATGATTTTGCACCAAGTAAAATTCAAAAATGTGTATTTACTGGTAATTCAAGTAATTTTATAAATATACGTAATAATAAATCACCAATTCCTGGTACATCAAAAATTATTAATAATAACAATAGTAATAATAATGAAGACGATGATGATGATGATGATGATGATGATAATGATTGGATTGATTCAAAAAAATCTAAAATTACAACAAATAAATTAGAATTTAATAATTTTGCTGTACCAAAAAAATATGAATCAAAAAAAATAAAAAATAAAGAATCATGTAATAATTTATTAAAATTGAAAAAAAAAAGAAAAAATAAATTAAAATCAAATTTTATTGATGATGAGGCTCAAG
The DNA here is from genome assembly GCA_011426435.1 of Lysiphlebus fabarum. NCBI lineage: Eukaryota > Metazoa > Arthropoda > Insecta > Hymenoptera > Braconidae > Lysiphlebus > Lysiphlebus fabarum. The sequence goes on from WSYQ01000561.1 coordinate 96,038, forward strand.
TATCATCTGGAGAAAATGATGAAACTTCAGATGAAGAAGATGAAGATGGTGATTTAGATGGTTTTGTTAGTTATTCACAACATGTTGATGAAGAAACAGATATGAAAGCACATTATTTACAAAGTATTAAAAGTCCAAAAGGTGCTCGTGGTCGTTTTATAATAAAACAACCAAAATCACCAATTCCTGATATACAAATTTATTCTCAAGCTATTCAAGAACCTGATAATTATCAATATGTAAGTATTTATTATAAATATATCATATCAAATTAATATTAACATTAATATTAATTTTTTTATTTTTATTCAAGGACTCATTTTGTGTTCGTGAAAGTGATATTGAAGATGATGATAATTCTAATGATGAAATTATTGAAGATTACAATAAAATATCTAGAAAAAAAAAACGTAAACGTGAAGAATCAAATAGTCGTCAATCAAAAAAAAAAAAAAGAATTGTTTCTGTTGTTTCAGATAATTCTAGTGATGATGAAATTGAAAAAATGAGATTTGCTATTGTTGAAGAATCTAAAAGACTTAATCATTCATAAAAATTTAAAATATTATTTGTTTAAATTAATGTGAGGTGAAAAAAAAAACTAAACCAAATGTTGATGGCTGGTAATCATCAATTATTATTAATTGTCTCATTTTCTTTTTTGTTTTTCGTTACTGTCTACTTTATATAAACTTTAATATTTTAAAAAATTGATAATAATATATATATATATTTTGATAATAAATAAATTGTTAAATAAATATTTTTTTATTTTTTCGTAGAAATAAAGAATATTTTTTTCTTTAGTAAACTACTTTTACTTGTATTGATAAATCAAAGATAACGAAGGTAGCCAGGTGAAATGACTTTTAAATAAACTTTCAGGAGTTTGCAGAAACCCTATGGTGCATGTGGATCCTTTGATGCACCCTAGGTAAACTAAAAATATATAAAAGCGTGAAAAATTTTATGCTTGTCGCCAATCAAGTCAGGCAATAAATAAATAAAACTATTATTTTGTTTATTCTTTTTTTTTTTTTGCCTATTGTCAAAAAGATTTTAAATAAACTGCCAAGTTTACTTAAAAGATTCACAGAAAGAAAAGCAATTCTTACAAAATTTTTTTTTTTATCCTTTGTTAAAAAAAAATAACATATAAAATTAAATTACGAAAATTTAAGGATCAGTTTGAACAGAACAGCCCAAGAAACAAGACACAAATTGATTTATTTTATTCATTAACATCATCTATATAAAAATAAAAGGTAAATTTTTTTTTTAATTATATAATAATTTATGTATATGGTGGCTATAATTATTAATAATATTTTTTTTATTCAAAAAATAATAATCTGATAAAATTGTGTAAATACGTGTGTTTATTATTATAAAGAGTGAAAATGTGTATTTGCCATTATGTGTTTTATTAAATTTCATTTGACACTATATACAAATACTGATTGTCTCAACTGTAATTATAATTATGTGTTATTATTTTTTGTTGTAGAAAAATAAAAATAAATACAGCATCATCATGATGAAATTGTTAATGACAATTTGTTTAATTGGAACAATTTTATTAGCCAATTTAATTGATGCTTCTCCAACATTACAACCAAAAAATGTTGAACCAGAACAATCAGGCAATGTGGAAGCAAGATATATATCCAATAATCCAAATGTTGTTGATGAAATTCCAACATTTCCAGATTATGATCCATCAAAATACGGTAATTTCAATGACAATAATAATACCTATAATAATAATGATAATAATAAACAAGATATTAATGATAAGGCATCAAAATATACAGTGGTCTACGTTGATGATATGAATGAATCATGGTTGTCAAACTTACGCAAAGTTCTTGTTCCTGTTAAAAATTTGGGTTTATCAGTTGCCGCTCATTTATTTGATATTACAGTAAAGACATTGTATTTTGTTATTGTTGGTCTTTTAACAAGTTCAATTGTCTGTAATTTAACTCCATTTTGTAATATTGAATTTAATGGAATTGGAAATTCAAATAAAGCCATTGAAAAAGTTCAAAAATTGGCTAGATCATTTATACCTGGTAATGGTGGAGTTGATGAACTTGCAAAACGTGTCAATGAAGCTGGAAAAACAAATAAAGATCCAACAGCTACGAGAGCAAAACGTCAATCACCTTATTGGATGGAAGAACTAGAAAAATTAGCAACATCAGTAATTGAATAAAAATTTTATTATATAATTTTTTTAATTAAAATATAGTTTTAATGTTTTGTGAATATACTTCTTATACTTATATATATAGTTTTTTTTATTTTTTTATTACTTTTTAATTTTGTCATAATTTTTCTATTTTTAATAAATATTCAATTAATTAATAAAAAAAAATTTATATAAAAATTTTTTAAGTGTTTTGTTATTTATTTTTTATAATTATATTTCCAAATTAATTTTTATATAAACAGGTCACTCTCTCAAAAATTTTTCTAGCAGATACTCATGACGAAGAAATTTAATTTTTTTTTCACGTAAATTTCGAAAAAGAAATTTTCAATAATATTATTTTTAAATTTAAATTAATTACTTGAAAAATTAATACAAATAAATTAGATATACACCAAATATATAAAATTTTATTTCGATTTTTATTTTTTATTTTCCTTAAAATATTCAATCTAATAGCTATGACCTATTTAATTTTCTAGTTCACGTTTTAAAAATTTAACATATAAATTTTTTATTTATTTATATTATTCAAATTTAAAAAAAAAATACAAGATAAACATTTTATTTATTTTTTTTTTTTTCTATATATAAGTACCTATATGTATATCTAAAATAATATTTTATACATATTTTTAAATTATTTATTGGTATTATAAAAAATTATTTGTTCATTTTAAAGACTATTTATATTTATTTATTTTATTTATTTTATTGTGCTAGTTTCTATTCTTTATGGTATTCCAAAATTCTTTAAATCTTAATCTCAATAATAAAAAAACTTGTCCTTGGACCGGTTTTTCCCCTCATCATTTACGTATACATATATAAATATTATATTTAATTTGGAAAACTAAAATCAAAGGGTCAGTTTGATAAGTGAAGTCGAGGAAGCATCTATCCTTAATTCAAACATCTATTCATAAATACATATATATACTTGTATATTTGTCTACTCTACTGAACACATCACAAAAGGTACATACATTTGATTTTTTTTTATTCAAACTTTGCAATAATTATTATTTTTATCTCACTGTTTTTCATAATTTAAAACTATTTATTATCAAATTAAATAAATTTAAAAAAATTAAATTGAAAAAATTTTGAACTCTTACAAATATTTAATTTTTTAAATTATTAATTTAATTTTTTTTTTTTTTCTCAATTTTATTTAGAAAAAAAAAAAAAAAACATCATTCATCATGATTTTTCGAATTTTACTACTTACCCTTTTGGCTGGAGCAGTTGTTGGATTTGAAATTCGTTCATCATCATCATCATCATTAGACAATTCAAATGGTATTCACAATTATATGAAAAGATCTGATGAAGATTTATCAAATGAAGAAGATGATCATAATGAAGAAGAAATTGAATTAAGTACCAGAGGAATATTAAAAGCTTTTATTATTCCTGCTCTTGTTATATTTGTAACATCTAAAATTTTATTGTTACCAATTATTTTGGTGATTGTTAAATTACTTCGTGGAATATTACCTGCACATGAATACAATTAAATATTATTATTAACATTATTTATAAGCAAAAGACTGCATCAAACAATTATTTATTTAAATATATACTTATATTATTTTATAAATTAATAATTGTATATTTATGAATTTTTAAATAATTAAAATTATTTTAAAAAAAGAAAGATTATTAAAAAAATGTGTATGTGTTATTTAATTTTTTTTCTTTACATCTAATTTTTACCTTGACTTTACTATTATTCTTGGAGAAAAATAGTAAAATTTCTATTTTTTATTTTCTATTTAAAATAGATAAATCTTTGAGTTCTTGATCTAAAAAAAGAAAGAAAAAAAAAAAAAAAAACATTCGTCCTTTTTTGACCGGTTTTTTTCTCATCTACTTGATACATTGCATCACAATAGAAAAACCAAATGGAAATTAAACTTGTCAGTTTAAAAAGTTCAGTCAAAGGAACACAAACCTATATCCCAAATCAAAGACAAGTATTTAGTTAAAAAAAAAAAAAATGTAAAAAACTAGTATTTAAATTAATATTAAATTATAATAGATATATAATAAAATTTTTAATTAAATATTTATTATAGATTTACAATAAAAAAAATAATGATGATTAAATTATTAATATGGACTGGATTATTATTTGGATTAGCTTTTGGAGCAATGATTGAACCAATTCAAAATAAAACATCAATAAAAAATTTACCAAATACAGAAATAATTAATAATAATAATGAAAAAACTGAATTATTAAATCCAACAAACCAAGATGAAGGATCATTACTTACTAAGTTTGCCAGTAAAATTATTTCAAAATCAATATTTGGACAATTATATTCAGCAATAATGCCATCATCATTCAGAACATCACGTCGATTAAATGACAATGATACTAATCTTACTGATATTGTGGTTATTTATTCAGTGATATTATTATCAACAATCTTAGTTATAACAATACCAATTGTTTTAATAACAGTACCTGTATTTATAGCTGTTAATATACTTCGTGGAATTAGTACTTTATTATTTAATATATTTCATTATACATAAATATGTATAATATTTGAATATATTAATAATAATCATTTGAAATTATTATAATTGAAAATTTCCTTGTGTATATTTTTTATCTGGCATGATTTTTAAAAAAAATAAAAATTATTTTTTTGTATAAATAATATAAAACTTTGATTTATGGTTTTTTTTTTTTTTTTTGAATAAATATATAGAAATTTTGAAATTGATTTCTTATTTTTAATTTGAATATATAAAATTCTTTAAATATTTTAATTTAAATAGAAGAGAAAAAAAAAAAAAAAACCTGTCTTTGAATCAGTTATTTCAAAAATATAAAAAATAAAAAATTCAGTTTTCATAGTACACTCATAGAAGCATATCAACGTCATCATTATAACAAAAAATTTAAGCAAGTTATTAATTAATTATTTTTATATCAAGTATATTTAATTTTAATTATTTTTAAATTAAAAAAATGATTTTAGCTTCAGTGATGATTCGTTTATTAATATGGAGTATTTTGATTGGAGTAATTTATGGAGAAACATTGATTGATTTATCAAAATCTTCAACAACTATTATACCACATTCAATGACAACTTCTTTAATTAAAATTGATAATAATAATCTACCAAGAAGATTAAATGATAAACAATCAATTATAATAAATATAATTAATTTAATTGGAAATAATATTATACGTTTTCATATTGAAAATTTAATACCAAATTCTTGGTTTCCACGTAATATATTAGTTGGTTTATTATTGAGTATTATTTTAATGCCAATATTTATTTATCTCAATATAATTATACTTTTTTTTATAAAATTACCAACTCTATTAATTATACATATGATTAAAAAAATTTTTGAATGGTATGTACTTTAAATAAATATATATTTATAAAATTTGTAAATATAAATTGATTATTATTTTATTTTTAATAATTAAAAAAATTCTTTGAATAATTGAATTGGTAAAAAAAAAAATATAAGTATATAAAAAACCAGTTGATGGACCGGTTTATAAAAGGAAATTTAATATGTCTATTAGTTACAGACAAATGTTTAAATAAAATATAAAGAAAATAAAAGAATAGAAAAATAAGTAGACCATGTTGTCTATTGTGAAAAATAGCAGGTGTTGCAGGTGAATTGAACCTTTTTTGGCAAATTATTTGTTTACATTAAATGTGATTTATTAAATATTAAATTTAATTTAATATAATAATAACAAAATTGCTAAGGATAATTAGAATTTTACATTTATTTTATTTATTTGTTAAAAAATAAATAAACAGATAAAAGAAAATAAGTACATCAATATTAAATTGAAGAATAATACCTATTAATATTTTTTAATCAAATAATAATTATTTCAACTATTAATTAATAAACAATTTTAGTAAGATAAATATTATATATCAATTTTATGTGATGATATTTTTATAATTGAAATTAAATTATTAAAAGAAAAAAAAAAATAAGTAAAATATTTTATGGTATATTTAAAGTTTTTTTGAAGAATTCAAAATGTTCCTTGAACAGTATTACTAAAACAAATAATAATAATAATAATAATAATAATAATAATAATAAAAATAATACTTACACATTACTTGAACAGTTGTTTCGACAATTTGCTTTTTTTGATACCAACAAGTTGACAATTCATGACCATAAATTTTACAATCACTACAATATAAAAGATTTTTCATATATTTATGTTTGAGAAACCAACAATCTTCTTTTATATGACTGTATCGTTTGCAATATGTACAAAAATTTGATAAATTTACAATATCTTTACATTCATATTGTTCATTATCTTTTATTTTATTTTTTTCAATTAGTTTTTGTTTTTTTTTATATATTTTTTTTTCATCTTTATATTCCTCATCTGTATCATGTGTTTTAAATTTTTTTAAATTACTTTTTTTTTTTTGTTTTCCAAGTTGTAATTTTCTTTTTAATTTAAGTTTTTTTTCAAGTTCATCAATTTCTAATTCCATCATTAATATTTTAGATTCTACTTTTTCTTCTTCTGAAGAATTATTTTGAAAATTATCCATTGGTCTCCTTGACATTTTCTAATTATCAAATAAAAAAATTAATTAAATAATTAATAATATATAACAAATTATAATTATATCTAGAATATTTTATGAACAAACCTCTAACCTCTTTAATCCCTTAACAAAAAACAAATAATTTTTTGTACAATTATTTTATTACTTTTATTTATTTTATTATTATTTATTCTATTTTATAATTATATTAATATAAGTTTTTTTATATAATTTAATTTACCTTTGATTGACACAAGCCAAACAATTTATTTAAATATTTTATTATTATTATATTCACGATTATTGGCCAATTTTTTTTTTTTTTTTTTGGCAGTTACATAATACAAATTTACCCTTTCTCCCCACAATTTTTTTTCTATTTAAGTATACTTATTCACAATTAAAAAGTTTAGTAAAATGTTAAATTATCATAGGTATATATAAAAAAATTGTAAAATCATATTCAACAAAAAAATGATAATGTCTTAACAATTATTGATAAATAAATAAATAGGTAAGTATATTATTTTTTAATAAAAATTGATCAATAATTTTTTTTTTTTTTTTTTTGACATATTTTTTTAACAATTTTTTTATTTGTTTATATTTAATATTTATTTCATTTAAATTACAAATAAATAAAGATATACCTATAGATAAATAGTTAGAAAAAAGAGAAAAAAAAAAAGAAATATAAAAACTACCCTGTTGTTTATTGTGAACAATGGGTGGGTACATTTAGCCCCTTGGTTTCTGCTTGCTGAATTGCAAAACTTAAGATCAGTTTGTCTAGTGCAGTCAAAGAAGCAAGTTCATTCGTTATTTTTTAGTTTAAAGTAAGTAACTAAATGTATTTTAAAATTATATCTAATAAAAATAGTGTCTTGTAATTTAAAAAAATTGGAAAAAATAATTGTAACATTTTTCTTTTTTTAATAATTAAAAAAAAAAATAAATAATAATTAAATGTTTATTTTTTAAATTATTATTTATAGATAAATCAAGATGCTTCGATTATTGATTTTGATGTGTTTAGCTGTTGCTGTACTTGGTATTGCAATTGATACAACAACCACATCATCAACTCAACCTGATCCAGCTTTTAATAATAACAATAATAATGAAGAAAATACATCATCATCATATGTGAATGTTGCTGATCGTAAAATAATGAATGTTAGTCCAGTTGATGAACCAAATACTTCATCATCAATGTTAATTTCAACTGATGATAATTCTTTGTTATCAAAAGTAGCAACAGCACTTGGTCCAGTACCACGTTATGTATTAAGTATTGCAAGAAATATATTTGATAATTCATATTGGACAATTGCAACAGTTGCATTGAGTTTTATAATAACAAGTGGTATTTGTTATTTAACACCACTTTGTACTTTAAGTACTCCATATTTTAATGTTGAAAATTTAATGGAAAATCAAATTGATCGAGTACTTCAAAAATATTTACCTTATAATCCATATGCTGGTTCTGAACCAGATAATTCTGCTAAAAATTCTGATCCTAATAATCAAGAACAACCTTCACCAGTATTTAATCCAAATACTAATTAATGTAATTTACATTTAAAAATCATTTAAAACAATTTTTGTATTGTGTTTTTACATTGTGTATAATAAATTTATATTAATTATATTTAAATTGTATTTTTTATTTATTTATTTATTTTTTATTTTTTAAATTTCAAGAATTACATATTCTCAAGAGACTATTAACACAATAAAAAAAAATAAAAAAATAAAAGAGAAATTTTGTATAAGCAAAGTACTTATATAGAAAAAAAAAAATAAAAACCTTGAGATATTGTTTAGCTAAATTTTGAAATTTTCTATGGCTAAAAATTTATTTATTCTTTAGTTATTTTATCTCTGAACAAATATTTTCTAATAGAATTAAATTTTTTTTTTTTTGCTAAGAAAAGTATCAAAAAGGACGAAAAGGACCTCTCACAAGGGGGTTGTTGTATCAGACAGTTTGATATTCAGACACGTATTATCCTTAAGTCAAATTGAACCGTGTCAAACAGAGAGAAAAAAAAAAAAAAAAAAAAAAAAAAAAAAAAAAAAAAAAAAGAAATTTATAATTCATTGTAAAATCAAGGAAAAACTTAAAAAAGGAACAAAAAATAATCAGTTTTAAAAGTGGAGTTGAAGAAGACAGTTTGAATCATCCCTTGATTTTAAAACAGAAAATAAATATATAAATTTAAAAATAGTAAGTTTTAATTTTTGTGATAAAAATAAAACTAAATTTAAATGAAAATAAAAATAAAATAAAATATAATAATAATTATTTTTTAGAATATTAAAAATGGCAAAATTATTAACGTCAATAATTTTAATTGGATTAATATTGGAACAAGTATTATGTGATGTTGCTTCAAATGGACAAAATTTAGCACCAACAAATATAGATCCACCAATGACAAATTTTTTAAGTAAAGTATATGATGCAGCAACACAATTATCAACAGCTGGACCAAAACCACGTTCATCATGGATATCATTAATTGTTAGATCAGTTGTACCACTTGGTCAATATATTATGTCATATGGTGGTCCAGGTGCAATATTATTTGGTCAAACAATATTAGTATTATTTACTGGTTTTATGATAACAATTGGAATATGTACAATGACACCATTTTGTATTATTAATTGGGAATCATTTGGTATTACAAATCCATCATCTAAAAATAGAGCTAATAATGTTGCTAGATTTTTTACATCACAAGATGCACTTGATATGTTAACAACAGCTGTCAGTGAAGCCATTGAACAATCACCACATTATTATCCACGACGACAATATCGTAATGATTATAATAATCAACAAAATTATTATTATCCAAATTCAGATAATAATAAAAATTCATATTTTAAAAAATAAATTATTCATTGCTGACCTAAATTTAATTATTTTTTTAAAATTTTTTTATCATCATATTTGTTCACATGTCTTTTTTTTTTTTTTCTTCAAATCAAATCTGTTGCAATGTATTTTTTATTTGTAAAAAAATTTTAATAATCTGTAAATATACTTATATAAAAATCGTTCAAATAATATTTTTAATAATTCATAATAATAAAAACTGTTCAATAAAATTATACAATTTGTAAATTTATTATATTTTAGATAAATATAATTTAATATTATTTAAACAGGTGAATAATCAAAAATATATATTTTTATGATTTAAATAATAATAAAAATGATAATTTAAAAACAAAATTAATATAATATAATTTAAATAAACTAATGGTAGTTTTAATGACAATTTTTAGATCGGGTTTTTCCACTCTTACCTCATTCCTCTTACTCCTCTTTGAATTTATTATTAAATAAAAACGATTGGAAATACTTGTGATGTGATGATACACCAACAGACCAACGACCGATTCGCACAGCCGGTTATTCTCACTCTTGAATCTACAACAGCAGTTGAAACACCAATTTTAATATTTTAATTAACATTTTCAATATTAATAACAACAAAAAAAAAAAATATATATACAGGTATATATTTATTAATTTCTAATTAATCAATCAATCAATCAATCACAATGAAGCCTTTATTGATGAGTAAGTTGATTAATTTTTTTTCTTTACTATTTATTTATTTAAATAAAAAATAAAAATATATAATTAATATTATTATTATTATTATTATTATTATTAAAATTATTATAATAATACAATTTATTATTTAATATTTATTATTTTGATATACGAGGCCATGAACATCCAGGGTTAATGACCAATATACCGCTAATCCAGTTTTTTTAATTTTTTTTTATTACCAGTTTCATGGATATTATTATTTATAAATGGAGTAAAGTGTCAACAATACAATATTAATTATCAAACATATCAATTTCATGATAATGATGATTATTTTGTGCCATATCAAGGTGAAAGATTTAGTGTATTTGATTGGAATTTTTGCAAGGTAATTTATTAAATATATAATATGTAGCCACAAGAAAAAGGATATATAATTAATAATAATAATAATAATAATAATAATTTATACAATTTCATTAGGCTATGGCAAATAAATACAAAGGAAATTTTTTAATGTCACCATTGTCATTAAAAATAACATTGGTATTATTATTTGAAGGATCTGAAGATGATACATCTAGAGAAATAATTCAAGCACTTCATTTACCATTGCATAGTGTTGCTGGTCGTTTTTCAATAAGAAATCAATTTCGTAAAATTATACATTCATTAAAATCATCATCATCATCATCAAAAGAATATAAATTAAATTTAGCAACAAAAATATTTATGAGTTCTGATATTGTTACTAGACAAAGTTATGCATCACTTATTGATGCATTTTATTCAACTGGTATTGTATCAACAAATTTTAATGATCCTATTAAAACAGCTAATATTATTAATAAATGGGTTACTGATACAACTGAAGGAAATATTAATCATATGATTGATGATGGTTTGTAATTATTAAAAATTTTTTTTTTTTAAATTAAATTAAATGTTTTTTATTATATTAATAATTTATTTTTTCTTTTTTTTTTTTTTTCTTAAAAAAAAAAAACAGAAAATAGCATTAAAAATTCAGTAATGGTATTGATGAATGTACTATTTTTCAAGGGACTTTGGCATAAAAATTTTTTTGATACACGTGATACAAAAATTGGTAAATTTTATGAAACAAAAAATACAAATTGGGATGTAGATTATATGAATACTGTTGGTAATTTTTATTATGCTGAATCACTTGAGCTTGATGCTAAAATATTACGTATACCATATCTTGGACATAAATTATCAATGTATCTTATATTACCAAGAACATTTGATGGTTTAGATAATTTAATTAAAAATATTGATCCATATGTGTTGACAAAAAATGTTTGGCTCATGCAAAGTCTACCAGTTGATGTTGTATTACCAAAATTTAAATTTGAATTTACAAGTCATCTTGAACCAGTTTTACGTGAAGTAAGTAAAAAATTATAATAATTTAATTTTAATTTTAATTTTAATTTTAATTTTAATTTAATTATTTCAAGTTGGGAATTAAAAAAATATTTGACGAAGATGCAAGTTTAAATGGCATTGGACAAACAAAAAAAAATTTACAAAAATTATCAGTTACTGATTTTATACAAAAAGCTGGTATTGAAGTTAATGAAAAAGGAACAACAGCATTTGCTGCAACTGGTATTATTTTTATTTATTGTAATAAAATATACAAATGTATATTTATTTATTTATTTATTTATTTATTTATTTATTTATTAAGAAATTGACATTGGAAATAAAATTGGTGATCAAGAATTTCATGCTGATCATCCATTTATGTTTTACATTGAGGATGAAACAACTGGTACAATATTATACATGGGAAGAGTGACAAATCCATCACAAAAAAATGGTGCAACAACTAGAAAAAGTACAGAAATACCAGCACCATTTGGTCATTTAATACCAATGCCTGGAGGTATAATTATTTAATATTATATATATAAACTCAAATATATAATATTACAAAATATTAAAAGTTGAGGTCATTTATTATTCAAACATTTTTAAAATATTATTTTATATTTGTTTTTTTTTTTTTTATTTTTTCAATAATCAACAGTGTTATTAAAACATCATGATGAGTCATTTTACTATCTAATTGTGTTTTATAAACACTCAAACGTTGACATGAATAATTATTTCACCTGACTGACTGATTAACCAACTGACGTAATTATTAATCAGGAAATTCCAAATAATAGTAATAATAACAATCAATATACATATAGAGAAAAAACTTGACTATTGTTGTCAATATATATATATTTATATTTATTATTATAATTATTATCAAGTGTGTCTGTACACAATGGGTCATTCATTTTTTTTATTAATAAAATAACAATAATAATAATAATAATAATATGATGATGATGATGATGATAATCAAGTGGGGATAGAAACTAGTCTGGTCAAGGATTATCAGATGAATATCTCGACATTAATTTACCGTGGACCACGAGCGTGAATGTATCTCTCGCGTGTTTACATTATTTATTAAATTGCGACATCTAAAATCTCACTTTGTCTATTGTATAACATATTTATTATTAAAAATGTGGCTAATTTTGAAAACTAAAATATTTATAATTATAGCATCAATTGGTAAATTATTATTATTTATTTATTTTATATAATAACTTAATTAATTTTAATTTAATTTTTTTTTTTTATATTTAGTGATTTCAGCTGAAGCTAGTGGTACCGAGAGATTTAATTACTTTAACAGTGAACTATTTCAGGTAAAAAAAAAATAAATAAATAAATAAAATAAATAAAAAAAAAAAAACGAAAATAATATTATAATTTATTTAGGAGGCAAACGAAGCTAGTAATGGAAATTTTGTTATTTCACCATTGTGTGTTAAAACAGCATTGACTATATTAACTGAAGCAACTGGTGGTAAAACACGTCAAGAACTTTTATCAACCTTGAGATTACCTCAAGATCCAAATCAAATACGTGAAATTTCCAATCGAATTCGTCTCTCATATTCGGTATGAAATAATATATATTAAAAAATAAATAAATAAATAAATAAAATTGTAATAAATATTTTTTATATATTAGCAAGGAAATAAACCAGAATCAGAATTACATATTGCTAATCGTTTATGGACAACTCGTAGTGCACATTTGACACCAGAATTTAATAATATATTAATTAATTATTATGGAAGTGATGCACAGTATGTTGAATTTAGTGATAGATTAATAACAACAATATCAATTAATGAATGGGTTCGTCGTTATACAAATAATCATATTGCATCAATCATTGAACCAGGTATAAACTATTTTCTTTTTTTTTATAAATTTATAAATATAATAAATAATAATAATTAAATATAAATAAATAAATAAATAAATAAATATAGGTACAATTAATCCAGAGACACAATTATTACTTACATCAGCATTGTATTTCAAGGGTACTTGGTTAAAGGCCTTTGATGAATCATCAACACGAACTTTAAAATGTTTCAAAGTATCAAGTAAAAATTGTCAAACAGCAATTATGATGGAAAATATATCAAAATATCGTTATGCAAATATTCCAGCATTAGATGCTGATGTTGTTGAACTTCCATATACTGTAAAAATTATTTTATTTATTAATTAAATAATTATATTTATTGTTAAATTATAATTAATTAATTATTTAAAAATTATATATTAGGATGGAAGACTATCAATGCTCATATTATTACCTAAAAATGAAGGTTTACAAAATCTTCAAACATTATCAAGAGATCTTGCTCATCGTTCAATGTTATCAATTGTATCAAATCTTGAAGAAACTGAAATTTTATTACAAATTCCAAAATTTACAATTGATTATAAAAAAGATCTTCGTCTTGTTCTTGAAAAGGTAAATTTAATTAATTAATTTTTTTTTTTTTTAATTTTTAATATTATATTTATTTATTTATTTATTTATATTTTTCAAGTTGGGAATTAAAGAAATATTTGATTCAAATGCAAATTTTACTGGAGTATTATCAGGAATATCAGCAAGAGTTTCAAGTGTTTATCACAATGCTAAAATTGAAATAAATGAAGCTGGTACTGTTGCTGCTGCAGTAACAGGTATAAATTATTTTTAAATTTAAATTAAATTAAATTATATAAATAAAAAAAAAAAAAAAATACAAAACAAAAGAATATTAAGTATTATTTTCGCAAGTGATATGACAATATTAATTGAATAAATATAATTTTATAAAATTAATTTGAAACTTACCTGACGTGAAGGTTAACCGTGATCAATTAGGCGGTTCCTTCGGGGCGAGATTTAATCATTGCACAATTGATTAAATTTGACCCCCGTGAATGAACAATGTGAATATATGTTCATTCAGACGTATAATTTTTGAGTGATGGGAACTTGCGTTCGCGCAGTCCCGATAATATTTAATCAAACAAAACAAAATTATTAATATGATTAATATTTTGTCATTTATTATTTTAGGTATTTCAATTACTCCATTGATTGATTCATCAATGACAACATTTAGAGCTGATCGTCCATTTATTTTTACTGTTATTGATAGACAAACTGGAATGATGATTTTTGCTGGTCGTGTTGTTAATCCAAACAATCCTAGTGAATAAATTAAACAAACTCAATATTAAAAAAAATTATTAATTCTTGTTTTATCATCAAGGTTTTTTATTCTTATCAATTATTTCTTTGATAAAAAAAATTAACAAATCAAAGATAATTTCAATTTAAAAAAATAAAAAAAAAACCATCATCACCACCATCATCATCATCATCATCATTATCATGTTGTGTTACATAAAAGAGATTATTATTTAAATAAATAAATAAAAATATACCTATAGGATATATATAGGATATTAATAAAAATATTAAGTTTGTTGTTGTTTTTTATTTTTTTTAATGTTAATATTAATCATTATATACTTACTTATACGATAAAATAAAAAATAATAAATAAATTTAATGACCTTGACTTGATGTTGATAACAAATATGATCCATTGTTTTTGTATCAATATTTATACATATATAGGATATTTTATCTATTATTGTTATTATGACAACAATGTGTATGGATGTTTTATTATATTATTTTTTAAAGCATAATACTTCAATTTTATGTGTTTATTTCATCATCCATCACATCTACATATTTTTACTCTTTTTTTTTTATTCTGCCATCTCATTCTGTTTAATACAGTTAAACAAGATTACGCGCTTGCGTATATTATATTATTATTATTATTTCTCACACATATAGGATTTATTGTTTGGCATCAAGTGAAAATATATATATAAGTATATGTAGGTATACCTACTTGATATTTATTGTATATATGTATGTAACACACCGGCAAACGCAGGCAAACGGCACATGCCTCCTTTGGATTCTTTCATCATCATCATCATCAACATCATCATGTCAGTCAGTCACTTAGTTAAGCTTAGTAGTCACTTTTTAATTCACTTGCTGTATTATTCCTTCACCATCAACACCATCACCATCACCACCATCATCATCAATATCATCAACAACCTTTCCCCAATTAATACTTGAATCATTTCCTTGTTATTAATTCATTCATTCATTGTCATGAACATCACAACTCTCAATAAATTATAAGTGACTTGTATTGAAAAAAAAAATATAAATTGATAATAATTATTATAAAAACTATATTAATCAATCAAAACACGTAAGTAAAAAAATCTACTTCAATTAAAATTATTATTATTATTAATACATATTTAAATTTATTTAAAATAAAAATAAAAAAAAAAGAGGTGTGTTATAAATTTCTTTATGTGTCCAAATTTGGAGCTAAAATAATAATGAAATATGTATGAAATAAAATTTCTATTAATATGTCACATAATTTAATTAAATATAATATATTTTTATTTTCAGAATGAAAAAATCAACTAAAATTACAAGCTAATGAATTAAAATAAAAAATATTAATATACAAAGAATATATTATTTTGTCAAACGACTGATAACTGATGAGATGTACTTGTAGAAAAAATTATTATTAACAAGATAAACTAGAATAATTATATGTACATGATGATAATGATTATGATGATAATGATATACAAGTTTAATGTATAACTTGAAATTAATTGGCAAAGGGAAGTAAATAATAATAATAATAATAAAAATAAAAAAATTGAGAAAGTTTTGTTCTTGTTAGTTGTGAGTTGACAACGAGTGCCATTGGACGTGTGCCTCTTGTTGAAAATATATCATATATAATTTGATATCATATAGTTATAACTTATAATACATTTAATACCCTTGGGCTTCAGTTAATGCCTCTGGGTTTATAGATGGAACAAATAATTATATTTATTGACAGAGTTGAATTTTTATCAACAAGTAAACATCATCACACGAGAATTAAATTTAATTTATGAATAATTAATAATATATTATAATTTTATATATATATATATTTTTTGTTACTGAATTTTTTTAATTAACATAATAATAATAATTAACAATGGCTATTGAAACAACTGGACTTTGGATATTTGGATATGGATCATTGTGTTGGAATCCTGGTTTTGAATTTAAAAACAGCATTATTGGTCATGTCAAAGGATTTGGACGTAGATTTTGGCAAGGAAATGCAACACATCGTGGAACTGTTGACAAGGTACTTGAACTTGATTCATATAAAAATAAAAAAATAAAACAATAAAACAATAAATTTATAGATATTATTCTATACTTGTAATTATTTTTGGCACTTGAACAAAGTAAATACCAAGCAACATGTGTCATCATTTTATCAAGTGTTAAAATTAAAAAAATAACTACGTCGTGACAAAATGATTTCTATTAATATTTCTATTTCGATAATGATCACGAATTGTATGCGTGAGCAAATTCGAAACTTGTGTATAAGAAAAATATATATTTATAATAACAATAACAATAAAGTCAAAACACACGTGTACATTTTTAAATATTTTTAAATATAACAAAAAAATTTCAATGCTCTAAATATAATAAGTATAAATTTATATCATATGAGGTTTTCTATTTTAAACTTGCAATAATAATTCATTGAACTGTTGATAATTTAATTCAATATATTCACATAATATGATACATAAAAATTAAAATTTAATTTAAGGCTTTAATATTAAAAGCCTTGAATTGATATAATAATATTATTTATAATAATATTTTGTTATTATTTATTTATTCTTTGATCGATTATTTTTTATTTTTACAATCTTATTTTTTAATAACAGATCATTAAAGTCTGCCTGATAACCTTCACAGTATAAATATATCTCGTCTTTTTTATTTTATTTTTTTTTTTTAAATTATTAAAATTTCGAGTATAGTTTTTTATTTTTTTACCTGTTTTTTTTTTATTTTTAAATGCATGGTGGTGTATGTGATCCAATACCTCACCTGCATCATGTGGTATTGAGAAATAAAAGTTGAAAAAATAATTTTTTTTTTTTTAAAAAAAAACCACATTGTGGTTTATTATAAACAACAATTTGTTGTGTAAATAAATATAATTTTTAATATATTTTTACAGCTTGGACGAGTAGCAACACTGATTGAAGACAAAGATGTAAGTAAATATTAAATAAATAAATAATTAACTGATTGATTAATTGTATTTGTTTTTTTTTTATATTTAGGAAATAACATATGGAAGAGCATTTGAAGTTAAGGGTACTGCTGCACTTCCATATTTAGAAAAACGTGAATGTACACTTGGTGGTTATTTAACAACAATATCAACATTTTATTCAAAAGATGGTAAATTAAATTTTCCAGTTGTTATTTATATTGCAACAAATAAAAATGAATATTGGCTTGGTGATGCACCACTTAATTCAATTGCCAAACAAATACTTGAATCAAAGGGACCAAGTGGATACAATGCTGAATATCTATTGAGGTAAATTATTTATTTATTTATGTAATAAGAAATATTTAAAAAAAAAATGATTTATAAACGACTCAACCGACATTAAATAATAATAATAATAATATAAAATATATTTTAATTGTTTGATTCAACAGATTAGCTGAATTTATGCATCGTTTTTTCCCAGATGTACATGACGAACATTTATATACCCTCGAAATATTAATACGTTCTAAAATAAAAGAATTAAATCTTTGTATTAAAACAATAATGGGTAATCGTGAATTTATATTTGATATTGATACTAATATGGAAATAATGAATAATGAAAATAATCATCAAGATAATCCACCAAGACAAAATTCATTTCAATTTCAATCTCAAGTTCCAGTCAAGGCACTTCGTTGTCTGAAACCGTGATTTTTTAATAATAATATTACAATATAACATATTTTAACATATATTATATATTTTTTTAATAATAAAATTGTATATAATTATTTTTACAATATTAATTAATTAATTAAATAAATACATATACCTATATTGTATATAATAATAATTTTTTGTTAAATATTAAATTTTAAGAAATAAATATAAATATATTTAAAAATAAATAAATAAATAAATAATATTAACAGTGTGTTAATTTTTAATTATTATATATGTATATATTTAATTATAAATAATTAGCATTTAAAAATATTAAAAGTTAACATAGAGAATTTACAAATTAAAAGTTGTCAGTTGATTAACAACCGAGTTACTTAAAACAACAACACAAATAAATATTTATTTATCAAAAAAAAATGCCAAGTGGTGTTGTTTTTTTGGTATGTATACCTACATTATCACATGAACATGAATTAATATTTGGTTCACCAGTTAAATTATCAAAAAAAAATGATAAATCATTATCATCATCAAAAGTACGTGGTACTAAAGTTGATTTACGTTTAAAAGAAACAAAAAATCGTAATCAACATTTAATAACTATTGGTGATAATAGTGATGATAATAATGATGATGATTATGATGATGACTATGATGAACCAGATGATATTGAAGTAGATACTGACGCATTTGCTGCTAGAAGACGTCGTCAACGTTTACGAGGAGAAATTATATCTTCCTCAGTTGGAAAAAAAACAAATAATAAATCACCAGTATTTGTTCCAATGGAAACGGTAAAACAAAATAATGTTTTAATAAAAATAAATAAATAAAATAATTAACAATAATTATTTTTAAACAGGTTCTTGATGAATTATTGAAAAAATTAAAAGTTGAACATGTTGTTTGGAATAAAGATAAAGCAAATATGTATTACGAAGTTATATTTCCAGTTCCAGCTGGTGATCCATGTGAAAATTGTCTTCATTGTTTAACTGAAATGGGAATTGGTACACGAATGAATTCAGTTGTAAGGTAATATTATTTAAATATATTTTATCAATAAATATATCTAATGGTATTAATTATTGAATAATTTATACATTTTTTTTTTTAGTGTTATACCAACACAATGTACTTACAGTGCTATGCAAAATAAAGTACCATTATCAATAAAAGCACAAAATGCTCAACGTAAAAAAGATGCTGAAATTAGAAATAATGCTTGGGAAGTATTTGTTGATTCAATACGTTCAAAATTAACAGTTAAACAAGTTGTTGATGGTGTTAGAAGTGGTGGTGATTTAACATTTGATTACATAATGCTTGTATTGACAGCAGAGTAAATTTATTTTTTAATTTATCTAAATTATAATAATATTTATTTATTATTGAATTTTTTTTTTTAATTTAAAACTATTTAAATTAAAAATTATTTTAATTATTTAGTTGTTTAGCAGGTTTAGGACTTATTGAAAATAGTGCTACTAATGTTGTCGCAGCAATGCTCGTGTCACCTTTGATGGGTCCAGTAATGTCATTGACATTTGGCATGATTATTGCTGATAAAGAATTAATATATATTGGATTTAAAAGTTTGTCAATTGGCATAATAATATCAATAATATTTGGTTTTTTATTTGGATTAATAATTGGAGCAACTGAAATGCCATGGGGATGGAATGATTGGCCAACTGATGAAATGAAAGGACGTGGTAATTATAGATCATTGTGGATGGGTATATTATGGGCATTACCATCTGGTGTTGGTGTTGCTGTTGCATTACTTCAAGGTAGTAATGGTCCATTAATTGGTGTTGCAATATCAGCATCATTATTACCACCAGTTGTTAATTGTGGTTTATTTTGGGCACTTGCATGTATATGGCTTGTTAGAAAAAAAATTAAAATGCCACATATTAAAGGTGAATCATTTATAGATTTAAATACATCATATAATTATGTTTATTCAAAATCATTACCAATTGAATTTATTTGTAATGGTGCAATTAGTGCCTGTTTAACATTTGTTAATGTCATTTGTATTTTCATATCAGCGATAATTGTTTTAAAGGTATAAATAATTATATATATATATGAAAATTAAAAATACAAGTATATTATATATATACTACCATTATGTGGGTCATCACTTTTTTTTAATTATTAATATTATTTTATTTTTTTAAGATAAAAGAAGTTGCAGCACCATATACATCAACACCAGAGTTACGAAGATTTTGGCAACATGATATTCGTATGGTTAGAGATAATAATACATCAACAAGAGATAATAGTTCTGTTAATTCAAGTTTTTATGATGATATGAGTAAAACAAAACAAAGAGCACTTGGTAGAAAACTTAATGAAGCTGTAAGAGAAGCAATTAATGATGAAACATTTAGAGAAGTTAAAAGACTTAGTTATGGACAACATGGACCAGATGATGTATTATTTATTTATTTATTTATTATTATTATTATTTTTTTTTTTTTGATATTTTAAAATACATAATTTTACAGATATCACCAAGACTTGGTCTTGGTCCAAGTGATTTAGTTATTACTGATAATTCAAGATTAAATAATACATCAGGAAATGATGAAATTTCATCAATAGTACCAAGACAAAATGATGGTTTATCAAGTGTAGAAAATACAAGTGATGATTTAGCAGCTCTTGATAGACTTATAACATATTTACTTGGCCAACCAAATAATAATTTAGATAATTGGCATCGTTCACGACGTGCCAGTATCAGAGGATATCGTCAATTACGACCAAATGTCATTGATACTGGTGATACAAGTATAAATAATAATAATAATAACATTGGCACAACACCGTTGTAATATTTCATATTTAATTTTTATATAGGTATATATATTTTAAAAGAAAAACTTTTTTTAACAATATAATTAAAGTATATTCTGTTTTATATATAATTAATCCATCACATAATTATTATTATTATTATATATTTATGTAGAAAAAAAAAAAATAATAATAATAATAATAATCTTACCTTGATCTGTATGTATAATTATTATTTACAAAATTTATTAATAGCAAATGATTATTATTTTTTCTCAATTATTCATTTATTCAATATCTGTCAATACTGTTGGTTCTGTTCCAAAATAACGATCACCAAAATTACCAATTCCAGGAAGAACATAAAATTTTTCATTAATTTCTGGATCAAGTGCTGATGTAACAATTTTAACACTTGGAAATGCATATGCAATTGAATGTACACCAGATTCAGCCATTAATAATGAAACAATTAATATATTTTCTTCAGGTACATCATGATCAAGAAGTACTCGTATTGCCATCATTGCAGCAGCACCAGTTGCAACTGTTGCATCCATTAATATAACTCTATAATCTTTTATATCTTTTGGTAAACGTTGATAATATAACTGTTGATAAAAAATCATAATTAATTATTTAATTATTTATTTATTTATTTTTCATTTGATAATTTTTAATTTAATTTCTATTACCTCTGGTTCATCAGTCTCGGAATTTGTTTGAATAAGTATTTTACCAATTCTAATATCTTTACAAACATCACACAATGCTTGTTCCATTGTTTCACCAGCTCTTAATATAGATACTCCACATATTTTATCAGTTGCACTACGTTTACCATGATATGATACTCCTTGTGGTGTTTCTACAGTTATTTCCTTGAAATAAATAAAATAAAATAAAATAAAATAAAATAAAATAAAATAAAATAAAATAAAATAAAATAAAATAAAATAAAATAAAATAAAATAAAATAACAAGTGTGGCTTACCTCAAATGGCAACAACGAAAGTGCATATTCAATTACAAGACGTATCAATCGTCTTGAATAAAATATAAACTCATCACGATCAGTATGTTTATTACGAATAAATGTATGGAGTCCTTTTACTTGAGGTGTATCTGGTAGCATATACAATGATGAAGGCAATGGCTGACCAATATATGAGTGTGCTAATTTTTCACGTAATTTAAATCCTCTCTTGGAAAATAAAATAAAAAATAAAAAATAAAAAATAAAATACTAATTATAATAAATAGCAATATATAAATATATAAATTTAAAATACCAATTGCAATTGTGTATGAACATGTTGAACAATTAATTCAATAGCAACAGCATTATCACCTCCACGAGGTACAATTATATCAGCATGTACCATTAATGGTGCAATATAATAAAAATACGATGGTTTAACCATTGTACAATATTGTTTAAGTACTTCCTCCAGATCTCTACCTCTGTGTGATATATCACGACGTATACGACGTGCAAGTCTTACATCAGCATCAGTATCAACAAATACTTTCATATCACACAACTAAAAAAAAATAAAAATAATAAATTATTAATAATATACCTATATATATATATTTTTAAATTAATAAAAAAATTATTATTAATTTATATTACGTACTTTTCTAACTTCTTCTTCATAAAATGTTAAAATACCTTCAAATATTATCACATTTGCACCATACATTGGTTTCTATAAATAATAATAATAATAATAATAATAATAATAATAATAATAATAATAATAATAATAATAATGATAAATATATTTTTTTTTTTTTCTAACTTTTAATTGTTAAAACTTACACTTCTATTTTCTCTACTATGTGTAACAAAATTATAAATTGGAACATCAGCTTTTTTTCCTTCTTTTAATCTTTGTAAAGTCATTTTTAATAATTCAAAATCAAATGCATCAGGATGATCAAAATTATATTCTGTACGTTCAGCCATTTCATGTTGTTTTTGATTCAATACCTTGAAATAAGAAAAATAAATTAATTGATTTAAAATAATAATAATAATAATTTAAATAAAAATTACTTTGTAAAATGAATCCATGCTGAGTAATGTGACCCAAGGAACATCCAATGATTCAATAATTTTAGTAGCAACTGTTGTTTTACCAGATGCACTACCACCACATATACCTAAACAATAATCAATTGTTAAAAAAAATAAATAACAATGGTATTAATTTATAAATTAACACAAACCAATAACAAAAGGCTCAACTTGTTGTCCTGCAAAATTATACCAAGGTGGTCTACCGGCAGTATATATTGTTCTTGATTTACTACGAAGTATTGATTCTGATGATGTTTTTTTACTTGATTGTGACATGCTTGTTGTTCTTTGTCTTCTTGATCTAGGTGACTTTGGATTTTGTGAACCTATAATTATTTATTTTTATTATTATTTTATACAAGAAAATATTTATAAATTATATTTAAATTAAAAATAAAGATATATGATACCAGCTGATGGTGGCCTTGGTGATTGAGGTGTTGGTGTTGTCATGTCACGACGATAATCATCATCTTGACAAGCATCATCTACAAGAAAATTACCATGATCTTCAAGACAAATATCTCCATCGCTAAATAAATAGATAAATAAATAAATAATTGATTAATATTTATAATAAAAATAGATAATTGTATAAAAACAAATATAAATATATATTTTTTAAATCAAATTTGTATCAATTTCACAGCAACAACATCTTGGTTGAAGCAGTTAATCAACGTCAGCAAATAAAAATATTAAATAATAATTATTTAATAGGTATATTTATTACAATTTACTTATTATTTATTACACTTATTTAATTTAATAATTAAAATACATAACAAACCTTTCTGAACTTGCTGAACTTGGTGGTTCAAATTGTTGCAATTTTGCAGCCATTTTATTTATTATTTATTTTTTCTATATACTTGTAGCTATAACTATATCCATTTGCAAAGTTATTAAAAAATAAAATATAAAAATCTGTCTTTACTGCAGTTATACCTATATATATAAAGTTGTGACTTTTATAAAAAAAACTGCACGTTTTTTTTAGAATTAACTTGTCTCAAAATTTCAGCAAGTAATTTTATTAAAAAATCAATTAGAAAATATATACATACATTTGCTAGCTATTATGAATATTATTGTGTGTACTAATGACTAATGAGCATGAAAATCTGTCAAAGAACACTAACAGTCATGACAACAATAGCGGTTTTACGCTTATGAGCAATTATCTACGAGTACGAGCAGTACGAGTATTTATTATTATGATTGTTATTTAAAAAATGGGCTGATTTTCAATTGGCGTTAGAATTTAAAAACCAATTAATAATTATTTTATTTTTGAATACTTTGAATACTTGTATGTTCTTTAAATTATTATTACAAATTTTTTAATTATTATATTTATTTTATATTTAAATCTAAATTATTAATTTATTATTAATTATTAATTTATAATAAATTCATAAAATTATTAATATTGAAAAAAAAAAAAAAATAGAGAGACGCCATTTTTTTTTTTTCAAGATGCCGGGAAAATTACAGGAAAAAAAAAAATAAACAAAGTCAAGTGAGGGGTATTTTTTGCACTCATTTAACAAAGTCTAAATGTAATTTTAAAGTCAATATGCGTCATTGTTTTTTTTTTTCTTTGTCTAATATATATAATAACTAAAAATAATTTAAAGACGCACCCTACTTTGACCTTGATAAATATACCTATATATATTACATATTATTGTCGCTGGGATAAAAAGTTGTAATTGTCCCTTAAGGATTGACCATCTTTTTTTTTCTTCTTTTTCCCCCTTATCACCCTCTCTTGTATCTGATAAGTAGCATAGATATATGCATCATATATCTACACATAATTATTGAATCCGTTTTTTTTTTAGTTGTAGAAAATTTATTATCATCATCATATATGATAGATATTGTATATTTGTGTATTGTATATAATCATTTGTCATCATTCATCATTCAGTAAAGCAATAAAGTTTACATCAACGACGATCAAAGTGTTTTTACATATAGTATATTTTTACAAAAAATAAACTTTGTTAAAATGGCAAAAAAAACTTATGATCTTTTGTTTAAATTATTATTGATTGGTGATTCTGGGGTTGGAAAAACTTGTATTTTATTTAGATTTTCTGATGATGCATTTTCAACAACATTTATTTCTACAATTGGTAAGTGTTTTGCATTTTTTTTTTTTTTTTTTTCAATTATCTTAACACTTTAAACAATTAATAAATATTGTCCAATTAAAAATTATTTTTTATATATTTTTTTTTAATTTTTAAATTAATAATAGCTTAAAATTACAGTTTCATTATTAATTATTATACAACCTAGGTTATGGATACAAAGTCCATTTTTTTTTTATTTTCTTCAATAAGTATATACTTTTAGAAAAAAAAAAAAAAAATGGCAATATTTGTTTTTTTCTTAATTTTTCAATTAAATTATAGGTATATATTATTTAATACATCTACCTATTATTATTTAATATATTTACAGGAATAGACTTTAAAATAAAAACAGTCGAATTAAGAGGAAAAAAAATCAAGTTACAAATATGGTGAGTCAAATATATATAATATTAATAATAATGACTCATATGATATTTAATTGACAATTTAACTGTCAAATTTTATTATTATTATTATTAATATATTAATTATTTTATTTGTTTTTTCTTAAACAGGGATACTGCTGGCCAAGAAAGGTAATTAATACTTATTACAAAATAAAAAATACTTAATAATAATAAATAATTAATAAATAATTATTATAGGTTCCATACAATAACAACATCATATTACAGAGGAGCCATGGGAATAATGCTTGTCTATGATATTACAAATGAAAAAACATTTGAAAATATTGTCAAGTGGTTGAGAAACAT
>WSYQ01000562.1:0-16205 GCA_011426435.1 Lysiphlebus fabarum
TATTAATTTTAGCTCTTTTTCCTTACTTGATCGAGAGGCACGGTAGTGCCTCGAGTCAAGTATGAGAAAGGAAATATATATGTGTGTAAAAGTAACTACCGTGCTTTATTATACACGACACATTGGTGACCCCTTCCGTCCCCAATTGTTTAAGATTTAATTAATAAATGATGGAATTAATTAAAAAATATGGGGTCTGGTAATGATCCCTAAAATCGATGTCAAGCTTTTTTTTAAATTTTTTGTTTTGCGTTTTTTGCTGAAAACCCAGATTTCTTCCGCTATGTTGGTAGTACGGTATAAGATTATAATTTTTTTTTTTTTTTTTTCTTTGTTTAGTCTGTTGCTTATTTTTGTTGGCTGCCTTGCAGAGTTGATATATGTATATATGATTATTGTGCAATATTGTGTTTTAAAAATAATAAACACATCAATAATAAATGATACACCGGTAAAATAATTATAAATGAATATTAAACTTAATGATGTATGAATTGTGTTTGATATAAAAAAAAACTTTAAAAAAAGATGTGATATCTAACAAAAAACAAAAAACAATTATTTTGTACAAAAAAAAGCGTCAATTATTCGAAATTGTAGTCAATTTGTAATGTAACTTGTTTTGCCATTAATTAATTTTTTGATATAAATAAATATATGATACAATCAAAACCAACGAAGAAATTTTATTTTCGATACATGTAGTTAAATTTAGTTTAAATCTAAATTGTTGCAAAAAAAAAAAATAATAATAATAAAAAAAAAAATTATACTTGGCCCCGCTATACATGAGATTGAATAAAGTTGACTTAAAATTTAATTTTTAATTTAGGAAAAAACTACGCGGGGTCAAGTATAATTTTTTTTTATTATTATTATTTTTTTTTTTTTGCAACAATTTAGATTTAAACTAAATTTAACTACATGTATCGAAAATAAAATTTCTTCGTTGGTTTTGATTGCATCATATATTTTTTTATATCAAAAAATTAATTAATGGCAAAACAAGTTATATTACAAATTGACTAAAATTTCGAATACTTTTTTGCGTTTTGTTGCGCTTTTTTTTGTACAAAATACTTGTTTTTTGTTTTTTGTTAGATATAATATAATTGAAAAATTCAGATATTTATTTGTTTAATATTGTATTGACTGTTATACTAATATAAAATTAGTGAATGTATATAGGTTAAAAGATTTTTTGGCAACAGGTGAACAACTTCAGTCACGTATTTTACGTATCCCTTCTTAACTCCCAAATAAAATAAAATGAAAAAAAAGCACGTGATGAAAATTTAAATTTTCAAAACTCTGGTGGAATGTGTGCAACTGCTATTTAGTGTAGTTTTTATTTTTTTTTTTATAAATGTTGTGTTATCCAATATTATCACTTTTGATAATGTTGGATAACAATATTATTATTCTTTTTTTGGTTATAGCGGAACTTTAATTGTGGAAAAAGAGTATTATATTTTTTGAAAGACAAACCAGGTCCACCGACATTGGGCAATGAATCTGTTGTTTTTGACAGATCTCAATATTAAATCAAAAACCAACACATTTTTATAGATATAAAAATTTATAATTATGTCGGTCTGCATTCTGAGTTATAAAATGAGCCTTGCATTCCAAGTATAGCTGTTCTCGGGCTTGAACGACTCTGTGAGGCTTGTGTAAGAGTCATTTATATAGAGCCTAGGTAGAACATACTTGCCACTCGCCTGTTGTTTCCTCCAGCCTCACACAAGCCTCGATATTTCAAGCTTCTGTCAAACCTTTGCTTTTTTATTTCTGTGACTTCACACAAGCCTTTTAATAAAGATTTGTGTCAAACTGGTGCCATTTGAAAAATCATTTCGTTATTTTTGTTAATTCAATTTTATTAAAAGCCTGTGTCAAGTTCAAAACTGTAGCAATCACAGTTGGGCACAGTAGGACACTACTTACATTACATTGCATATATGCGCTCAGATAATTTTACCCTCCACCTTCAAAAATTCAATTTTCAACGTGATACAATTACTTTGGAGCAATGGGTGCATTCCTTTAATAAAAAATTCTTTTTCGTTTTCTTTTTTCGCCCTGTAATACTGGCCAAATTTTTATAGGAAAAAACTGTTTCTTGTAGTGTAAATATTGGCACATGACATGATTTTTT
The DNA here is from genome assembly GCA_011426435.1 of Lysiphlebus fabarum. Lineage (NCBI taxonomy): Eukaryota > Metazoa > Arthropoda > Insecta > Hymenoptera > Braconidae > Lysiphlebus > Lysiphlebus fabarum. Next base: position 2,159 of record WSYQ01000562.1, read on the forward strand.
TTTACTCCAATTACGGAAGTATAATGACCTTTTTACGTTTGATGTTCAACGTTTATAAGTGAAATATACGAAAATTTTTGGCGAATATTTGTTATAAAAATTGATTTTCCAAGATTATCATATATAAATAATCTAGGAAAATTTATAGAGGATTTTATCATTTTTGTCATTGTTTCTGTTTTTAGTTTTTTGTCGGTATATTACAGGGCGAAAAACGAAAACGAAAAAGAATTTTTTATTAAAGGAATGCACCCATTGATTCTCGCTGAAATTTTTTTGGATGTATATACACATAACACATAAAGATTAAAATAATAAGTTACATTATAGGGTACCTTTCAATATGTCGACACTACATTAACCAAATTTCGTGGAATTCCCATCGCCAGTTACAGCACGGAGAAAAATAATAAGTAATTTTTACTTTTTTTTAAGTATAGGTGAGGAATCTATATGAAGAAAATATAATTTTAACATTATTTATAGGTAAAACTTACTGAAACGAATGGAGGAATTCATTCACAGTGTTAAATAGTAAATTTTAAATTTTATTCATATCAAACTTATCCAGCAAATTTATAAAAAAAAAACAAAATTTAGTTTACCAGAAAAAAAAGTGAATTTGATGATGAAAAATATGAAACATTCAATTCAATATATTTTTTGTTATATTTACTGTTTGAAATTATGGAAAAATTTGCGTTAAATTAATAAAATTATTACAGAAATCGAAAGTAGTTTACTTTTTTAAAATACTATTTCGAAAATAATATTTAGTAAAGTTTACGAACTATTTAGAATGAATTTGAATTTTCATAATAAAAATAAATCTGATGTTATTAAAAAAAAAAGTAAATTATACATGTTTATATATTAGAATTTGATATTTTAATATTGAAATAGTACTTTGTGATACGAGTGCGCAAAGTAGGATTTAGTCATACGCGATTAGTGATACCCGAGACGAAGTAAAAACATAAGCAAAGAGGCGCTTCGAGGCGGAGGCGAGGCGAAGCCGAGAATAAAAAGAAAATATTAAAATGATATTTAAAAAAAATTAAAATGATAATTTAGATAAAAAAACTAACAAAAAAATGTTAATGCAAAACCAAAATTTATTAAAAACACAAAACTCTTAAATTTAAATTTTTTTTTCTTTAATGATAATATTGCTGTTGTTTCATCAACAAAATATACTTTTTTTTTTTATATATTATCAGTCAAATATACTAATAAATTTTATCATTATCTTTGCACCAGCAAAGTACTTTCTTTTTAAATTAACAAAAAAATAAATTATTTCAACTATAACTAATTTAATTATTTAATAATTATCAATTTAATTAATTAATAATTTAATCAACACGAACAAGTTATATCGCTTTTTTCAAAATACTAACTTTAGCAAAGTGTATTTTTTTTAAATTAACAAAAAAATAAACCGTTTCAACTATAACTAATTTAATTATTTATTAAATAAAGCAAAATAAAAGTAATAGAAAAATATAACTACGTTATACCACAAAAGATGGCTCTGCCTGATAATTTTATTTATATAGTTATAAACAGATGCCCCGGAAAGCAACTTAGTAGCCTAGAAAGCAACGTAGTAGCCTAAAGAAAGCAACTCAACAGCCTGGGGACATTTTAAATGCGTGTCAGCTGAAAGATGGGGTAAAATGCCACTTTGCGAACGCGAACGCGTGGAAAAAAGTGGGGTAAAATATGTCTCAGTGAAGAAAAATAAATTATGAAAAATATAAAAAACTAAATTGAATGTATTCATTATTAAATTTACCGTTTTATATCATAAAGCGTTTATGTAAAAAAAAGCGGAATTTTTAAAGAAGTGAAACATTAAATTTATTTTTTCGAAACGATATTCTTACGATTATTTTTAGTAAGATTTACCCAATAAACTTTTTGAAGCCACATCTAAAACGTCAAACCATAAGTTTTACTTTTTTTTTGTTTAAAAATTATAATTCCTCGAATATTGAAAATAGCGTAGTGGGAAATGTACCAGCTTGCCGCCCAACCGGTCTAGGATTCGTCATAAGTAGTGTGTATCTCGTCATACTTGGCAATGCGTTTGAATAATTGATAAAAAATATAAATTACCGGTAACGGTCAAAATTAATTGACCATTGTTAAAATAACGAAATTAATAAAGATAAATAATGAATATATATTATTAGTGATTGGAGGTGGAAAACGAATTCTACATTTTTTAATTTTTTTTCTACTTGAATTTTTAACGGTTGTTGGAATAATGAAATCGAAATTATCTATTATTTTTCCGGCATTTGCGTGTTTTTCAAGGGTAAAAGGGAAGGTTTTTCCGGATTATTGACGGTGGAGAAAATGATCTCCATGATTCACAGATAACTTCTGTTTTTTATTTTTTAATATGTGATTATAATTAAAAAAATGATCAATTATATATGTGAGTGTTTTGTTATTTTTTCATATACTTATCACGTAAAATTTTTTTTTTTTTTTTTTTTTTAATGCCATCATGGTATGCTGCCACGGTCAATTAAGCCGTAAACTTATTCCAACTTTCTCAAATTTTTTAAACTGCTTTTTTTTAAATGTTCTATCTATATATGGAAAGTTATCACGAGTTAAGTATTAAAAACAAAGTATTTTTATTAATAAAAAAAGACTTTTTTATTTTTTATAACATTGAATAATTATTAGTAAAAAAAAGTTTATTTAAAAAAAAAGCTGTAATTTTTTATTTTGCATATGTCTACATTTTTTTTTTTTTTAATTTTTAATTTTTTATGTTTTTCACCAAAACAACGTCGCTTTTTCTTGGGCTCAAACTACAAATCAAAAAAATATTCTATTGTTTAATTATTAATAATAATTATAAAAATACTTTTCATGAGTAACAAAAGTGAGTGGCATACAATATGGCCGTCATTACAATCAATAGTCTACAGTAACCTTTAGTTACTTTTAAGTTTATTTTATTCCTATATTTTTTCGTCTACTGCGCTGCTTCCGGGTTTCCGAGTGACTTTTCGAACGGACCCCTGAACACTGAATTCATGAAAGAAAGCACCCTATATGTTTACTGGTATCATACCGGTATTTGACTAGTATGTAAATGCAGTATAAGATACTAACAATTTGCCGGTATTTTACCGGTAGTTTGTTGACGATATATCATAAATTTATAATAAATAATTTGCGATTTTCTACAATCAATTATAGGTATATCAATTGCAAAAAAAAAAAATGTCTTGAACGATTATTTGCTGTTAAAAATATTTATCCAATTGCATCCATCTTGATCCATTTTAAAGTACATCCTTTTCCTTAGCTACCCCTTTTTTTTTGTTTCTCGAAAATATATTTTAACCAACAATAATTATTAGTGAAATGTCTTTTTCTTAATTCCATCTTCTCCCTGATTAGTTATTCGTTTATTTAAAGATTATTTCCAGGCATTTATTTATCAAAATATTAAGATCTAAATAGCTAAGGAAGTAGATGCAATTAAATAAATATTTTACCCGGCAATAATTGAGGGTCCGGATGCAATAACACGTTGAGCGCTCGGAGCCCAAGAAAAAGCGACGTTGTTTTGGAGAAAAACATAAAAAATTAAAAATTAAAAAGAAAAAAAAAAAAAATGTAGACATATGCAAAATAAAAAATTACATCTTTTTTTTTAAATAAACTTTTTTTACTAATAATTATTTAATGTTATAAAAAATAAAAAAGTCTTTTTTTTTATTAATAAAAATACTTTGTTTTTAATACTTAACTCGTGATAACTTCTATAATTATTAATAAATTGATCTGAAAATTTAAATATAGCTTTATTATAATCTAGCGATGGCGTTAGTATCAAAAAAAAAATTATTTGTTTACATTATTTAATTTTTTTTATTTATTGTTTAGTGTTTTTGCAAAATATTTTTTACCTAACTTTAAATGAAAAAAGAGTCGAAAAAATTTATTAATTGAAAAATTTTCCAGTGGCAATATTAATATAATTATTAATATTTAGAATCACGATAGTATATGCTCAAGTTATTAAGAGCATATATTATATTTTTTCTCTGGCTACGTGCAGGGCTAACGCCAGCACTGCAGTTGGCAGGTTTTGAAACTGATCTGCTCCGAAATGTTAGCTTCAGCAACAGTCTATACTTTACACAGTAAATATTCAGAGTTTACACTTCTTATACGCCTCCATGATGTGTAGAATGTAGAATCCATGGAGGTCTATAAAACTCTATTGTAGAAATCAAGAATACTAGAGGTCCACATGAAAGTTTTGTGGTGATTTCCCTTGCAAGACTTGTATGCAAGGTCACTTATCACCAAAAATAACTAAAGCTACGGTCTCCAAGAAACGTCTAAAGCGGCTGTGCGTCAGATGCGTCTGACGATTGCGAGAGAGTCGCGTAGAACGCTCACAACAAAGTGGTTTCCAAGGCGCGTTCACAACGCCAGCGGCTCTTGGATAACTATTTATTTATTTATTTATTTAAAAAAAATAATAAATACTATGATCAGACAGGATGCTTAAATCATCTTGTAAATAAAATGATTACACATGTGCTTCTTGTTCCAGATCCATTAAAAAATAAAAAATAAAAATGGATTAAAGAAGAAGAATTTGAGCCAATACTTTTGGTTGATTTTGATAATGAAGAAGAAGATTATGGATGTTGTCCTTTATTCGACGAATTTGTTTAATATTTTTTTTAAGTTAATATTTTGAGTGGTTGATGAATAATTTTCATATCATTTAATTATTTTATTTGTTTGAAAAAAAAAATATTATTTACTTTCATACCAAAAATAAATACAACAGTTACATATATTAAAAAAATATTTAGAGGTAATGTTTGTTTCAGTTGAATTGAAATTTTCTTGTTAAATGTACTGAAAGAAAAAAAAATATGTGATTTCCTAGTTTTGTATTAAACATCATATTAATATTTTTAGCATTGATGCAATAGATACCAAAAAAGTAGTATTGTTTAAGAAAAAAGTCGAGTACATTAGTAACTTTTTATATAACAATATTTATATAATAATAATAATTATAATATAGAAATGGTTAATGTTAAAAAATATATGACTATATATTTATAACAATAATAACAAATATATAGTATTAAACATTTAATAGAAAGACTCTGTTAGTAATTTTAATTCATGTAAAATAAAGAATAATCTTTTATTAATTAATATACATTCACATTAAACATAAAATGAAATATTTGAAAACACCCGCGTGAACAGTGATTGGCTCCAGTAAGCTCCGTCTTTTTTGATTAAAAATGCTAAAAATATAAAACACCGGTAAATTAACTACCCTACTTGGAAATTCTTATATTCGTTTGTCGGTTGTGTGTCGTTTTTGTCTGAAATCAGTGCACAAACCGACTGTCGGATTGGTGTCGTCATTTTCGCTGGGGAATAAAAAACAGCTAAGGGATAAGATGTACTTAAAAAAATAATTGAAACCCGGCAATAAATGATTAATTAAATGTTGTTTTTTAAATACATTTCATTTCGTAGCTATTTGTTTATTGAAGAATAATTTACAGGCATTTATTTATTTAAATAATAAAAAATAAATTGTCTTTCTTTGAGTACACATTTTTCTATAGCTACCTGTTTAATAAAAAATAATTTTTATTAAGAAAATGAAGAATAAATTGACTTTTTTTCTAAAGACAATTCATTAAATAATTATAGGTGGTATATATATATATATATTTTGACTTAGTTTTGGCAATAAAAAAAAAAGATTTGTTAATACTGCTGTTTTAATTTTTTTTTTTGTGTCGATTTGTTCACAATATGTGCGTTTTTTTACTGGGGATATTCTTTCACGGCGGATTCTCTGGCGGATTTCCACCTCTACAATTTGATGAAAACCCCTGAAGTATCGGATGTAGCTAAGGGAAAAAAATGAAGGAGGATAATTAAAAGTGGGGATACCCGCAAGTGAAAGAACGCATCTGGGTAGCTATTCTTGACTCGATTATCCCACCTACACGGGATAACATGAAAACGCCTGAAAATGATTTAGTCGTTTGATGTAAACCATTGAAAAGGATACAAATTAAGCCAAAATTTTCATGTTTTGCGACAAAAAAGTTATCCCAGTCGCTCGGGATAACTTGCGGATAATCGAGTCAAGAATAGCTACCCTGACTCGATTATCCCACCTACACGGGATAACATGAAAACGCCTGAAAATGATTTAGTCGTTTGATGTAAACCATTGGGAAGGATACAAATTAAGCCAAAATTTTCATGTTTTGCGACAAAAAAGTTATCCCAGTCGCTTGGGATAACTTGCGGATAATCGAGTCAAGAATAGCTACCACGATAGCAATAAAAATTACTATCGCAATTTTACTGAAAGTTCTTTCGTAACTGGTATAAATGCCTCCATATTTCCTGGAGGTGGGATAATCGAGTCAAGAATAGCTACCCTGGTGAGCGTTTGATAGCTCGGCCTCGACCATCAGAACAGGAAACATGATAAATCAAAAACTCGCTAAAAAAATAACCAGTTTTATAAATTCAAATTATTTTTTTTTTACTGGTTTATCTTGTTGTTTGTTGTTGTTACATTTTGTTCACATCAATAGAAAAAAATTTGAAACTTATCTAATAATATTATTACAAAAAATAAAAATAATTTCTCGTGAGACAAACTAGTTATTAAATGATGTTGTTATAACAATATTGTTATTGGAAATGCATATTCAGCTTTAGTCACGGTAGAAATATTCTATTATGGCTGTAGTCAACATGACCAGTAAGAACCTGATTTGAGCTAAAAATTATATATTTGAAAAAATTTTGTTTTTTATAATATCCCATCACTAAGTTTACTCAGCAAAAAAAACAATAATAATAAGTTGAAATTAAATAAAGTATACATAGTAAACCATCACCACTTATTTTTATTTTATTTTCTATACATTCTACACAAGATTGAGTACGCACTGCCAATATTGACATTCCCAATTTGTAAAATTTCGAATGTTACATACTTGAAGAAGATAATGGTGATCAACAGTTGCCAATGTTATCATCAAAATCTATTTTACTATATTTTATTTCTGACACATCTGGAAATTCACTTATCATTTCGGCGTCAAACAGATATTGTTTACGATTTAAATTCAAACTCAGCGGTGCTACAACTACAAAAATATGAAATCCACTATTATAAAAAATGGGCCAGCTTTTTGGCCTCGGCCAGCTATCGAACGCACGCCTGGGTAGCTATTCTTAGGTGTGTTCGTACGGAAGCCGGGTGGGGACATGCGCGCTTTCCTGCCTACCTGCTTGCTTGCTTTTTCTGCTTGCTGGCTTTCTCTGCTTGCTTTCCTGCTTGCTTGCACGGAACGAACGGAATGAACCGAGCAGAAAAATATATAGTATAATCAAGAAGACTAGAGACCAGGAGAATCAACTATTAGAGTGGGAGTGGCTTGATATACGTCGTAAATGTAGAGTGCGCCACTTTAGTTATTCAATTGCGCACTACGTAATGCGCTGTTTGTTTATTTCCACACCCCTCAGCCGGCCTTTTTAAAAAATGAAATCAACTTTTCCGGTAGCTAAGGAAAAGGATGTAGCTACCTCTTATAATTCTCTAATAATTAAAAGCTATTTGTTTATTTAAAAAAAATATTCCTCCTAGCAATAATTGTTTAATAAATTATCTTTTTCCAAATGCATTGTAAAAAAGCTGTACAAGTACTTGTAGAATAATTTTTTAAAAAATTATTTATCTAATTGTATTTGTCTCTCTAGTCTTTTGATCTTTGAAAATGACATTCAAAATCAATAATTTTGCATCTTGTATTCATTAAAAAAAATTATTAATTATTTATTTTCAATGCATTTTTTAAAAAAGCCGGCTGAGGGGTGTGGAAATTAAAATTTACTATTTATTTATTGTTATTTGTTTTTTTCAGTTCTTTTGCTGTCTTTCATAATTATTAATTGCTAATTAGTTATGGTGTTGTTATTTTTCTTTCCGAATCCAATGCGTTAGTAAATTTTATCAATAAAGTTTCTTCAAATGCCCGCACGACTCTAGCGCTTCCTTGCATACTCTCCGTGCATATGCTCGGTGTGAATAGTGAACGAACACACCTTATGCCTGTTAAAAATATTTTTTTAGGTATATCCATTTTCTGAGTAAAATATTTTTTTGATTACATCTATTTTCTTAGGTATATTTGTTTTTTATTTTGGTGAAAATCCGCCCTAAAGAGCCTGCAAGGCTTGCCCAGAAAATTGAATTATGTCTTGATTTTTCATGCAAGTTGATTACTTTACTGCGTATAATTTCAGGCAGACAACTTAACAACTTATTATAAAAATACGTAAACCATACTTTTTAATATAAAGTATTTTTAAAAATGCAGGTAAATTGAATTTACAATTTGTAAAACTTTTTGATTAATGATATGAGTAATTCATTATTCTGTCAAGTATGATATACCTATATATCAGAATGGACGCACCGCAATTTAGGCCCAAAGCACCTTGTCAAGAGCGTCTTAGATTAGCACGGATTATAGTTATAGTTTTTTGCCATATTCGTAGTGGCTATTTCATTTTAACTAGTTTTACTACGAAAAAAATTATTTTATTTTTTGGACTTAGAAAATATAGCGAAGGTTGATATGAATTATAAAAAATATATTTGCAAAGGAATAGATAATATTAAGGTAATTTTTATTACATACGCATTAGCGGTATATATAGCGAAGGATGATATAAATTATAAAGAATATAATTGCTAAGGAATAGATAATATTAAGGTTATTTTTATTACATACGCATATTCAAATAAATTATTATTGCAAAAGAATTTTATTATTAATTTTTAAACTTTTACCTCTAGGGTAAATTTTTTTTATAGGTATATATATATATATATATATATATATATATACATAAACAGTTTCTTTTTATCAAATGCTTACGACTACATATCACGAATGTATTTGGCAGTATGTGATACTTCTTTAGATTCAATCGCTTTATAAAATACAGGCTGTGGTGTTGTAACAACAATATTTGTAAAACCATCATCATTAATATCAGTCCAATCATCTGACATTATTGTCAATGTCTCATTAATTTTATCTTCAACAGCTTTGTTTACTTTTTCATATTTTTCATCTAACAATGTGTAAAAAGAACATATCGAAATGGTTTTTTAAAAGCTGGTCGGAGTGATGTAAAAAAGATTTTCAATAATAATTATTAAATACTGACAATTGAAGATTAGTGGCAATTAATGCTTCAGCAAAAGCAGCTTCAAGGTCTTTTTGTTCTTGAGAAGGCATTACGTCAAAAGAATAATCTATTTTTTTCTCCTTATCAACACTTTTAAAAACATACATTTGTGTTGATGTCTTTAGTGTTAAATCATTGGCACTTGTATTTGTATCAGATGTGTCAATTTGACTTGTAGGTTGGCCGCATAGAAAAATGGTCCCGGGGCACCCCCCAATATTGGAGATTATCTTTGATTTTGGCCTTTCTACGATTCGTAGTGCTTTATTATAAATATGCATAGTTTGACTATGTTTATAAAAGACTTAGTTTATTTTGGCAATTAACTTTTTTCTTTTTATGTGTTCTTTTTAGTCCAAGAGAGATCTGACTGAGTTTGCTCACTTTTAAGAGGTTTTTGGGGAAAAATATGGGGATGGAGATATGAGGGTGGGTAATCTAATGGGATAAAGGAAAAATCGCGGTAAAATTTTTAAAGGGGGGAAAAAAAAAAAAACTTTTTATTTCGTTAATAACTTCTAGGATAATAGGTTTAAGGAAAAATTTTATTTGGGAAAGTTATAGAAAAAAAGATTAGCTAAATTCTATTGTAGGTCATTTAAGGAAGGGTTAAGGGTATAAAAGGGTTTTTAAGAAAATATGGTCGCGTTCAATTGGTATCCGAGGGGGGAATCGATCGCGTAAGGAGAAGTGTTAAAATAATATTTTAATTTCTGATTTTTTAATTTTACGGTTTAAATATTTGATTGTTTAAATAATAATATATGAATAATATATAATTTATAATAGAAATATTAATAAATAATAAAAATATTAACAACAATAAATTCAAAATATATATATATATTTTTTTTTTTTTTTCTTTGTTATAAACAATTTAATTACAAATAAATAAATAATTAAAATAATGAAAAAAAAAAATTTTTTTTTTTTTCACCAAGTTTACATTCAAGAAGATACCCATTTAAATGCCTGATAATTAATAAATTATATTTATATAAATCTGTGACGCTTGCAATAATTTAATTTTTCATATCAACTGTAAATAACCTGTGTTCAAAATGGAAACATGTGCACTATGCAATGAAGATAATAAAATTAATAATACTGGTAAAATTGATCCTAAAATTGCTTTGGGCAAAAGAGGTATTAAGACATTGATAGATAAAAGTGTTCAACTAAAAGACCATAAATCAAAAAAGTGGCTCCGATGTACTCGGTTAAATGTGCATAAAAGTAAGTACATTTTGTTTTTTTGAAATATTCTATTTTTATTTTATATAAATGATCTAACAAAAAAAACAAAAAACAAGTATTTTGTACAAAAAAAAGAGTCAAGTACTCGAAATTGTAGTCAATTTGTAATGTAACTTGTTTTGCCATTAATTAATCTAAAATGTTAAAAAAAAAAAAATAAAAAAAAAATTATACTTGACCCTGCGTAGTTTTTCCTAAATTAAAAATAAAATTTTAAGCCAACATTATTCAATCTTATGTTTAGCAGGGTCAAGTATAATTTTTTTTTTTTATTTTTTTTTTTTTTAACATTTTAGATTAATTAATGGCAAAACAAGTTACATTACAAATTGACTACAATTTCGAGTACTTGACTCTTTTTTTTGTACAAAATACTTGTTTTTTGTTTTTTGTTAGATATCACATCTTTTTGTAAAGTTTTTTTTGTAACATACACAATTTATATATCATCAAGTTTAATTTTTATTTATAATTATTTTACCAGTGTATCATTTGATGTTTATTATTTTTAACATACAATATTGCAATATTTATCATATATTCATATGTCAACTCTGCAGTGCAGCCAACAAAAATGAGCAAGTGAGAAAAGTAAAAAAAAAAAAAAAATTTTTTATAATAATCTTATACCGTACTACCAACTTAACAAAATCAGAAATCTGGTTTTTCAGCCAAAAAATCGCAACCGTTAATTTGATTGTTCAATAAAAAAAAAATAAGCCACTAAAAAATCTGATTTTTTTTTTAAAAAAAAGCTTGACATCGATTTATGGGATCATTACAAAGCCTCATATTTTTTAATTAAATCCATCATATTTTAATTAAATTTCTAAAAATTGGAGACGGAAGGGGGCAAAATATTTGATGTATAATAAGGCACGGTAGTTACTCTTACACACACATATATATTTCCTTTCTCATACTTGACTCGAGGCACTACCGTGCCTCTTGATAATATTATCAAGCCACATTTCGGCATGTGGAAGAGAGATAGAATTCAGTATACTGATAACGCGCATGCGCGGATACACATGTCTATGCTATTTGTTCACACAAGGGTCCGTTCGAAAAGTCACTCGGAAACCCGGAAGTTCAAGATTGAGATCATAGAAAATTTTTGATATTTTGTTGTGGTAAGCATGATTTTTTTTTGTCATGAATTTGTATAGGTACAAACTACAAATCGAAAAAATATTCTATTGTTTAATTATTAATAATAATTATAAAAATACTTTTCATAAGTAACAACAGTGAGTGGCCTGCAATTGGGCCGTTATTACAATCAATAGTCTACAGTAACCTTTAGTTACTTTTAAGTTTATTTTATTCCTATATTGTTTCGTCTACTGCGCTGCTTCCGGGTTTCGGAGTGACTTTTCGAACGGACCCCTAAACAAATATTAATTTTATATCTATTTTCTATTTCGACATTTATTTACAATATTTTTTTTTTTCATATTTCTATTATAATTTTATATTATACTACTTACAACTGAATAAATTAGTTTTATTTTTTCTAACTTGTCTACTATTGGATAACATTTTATTTTATATTTTTTTTATTTAATAATGTATTTATTTTTGCTCCAACAGGTTGCCACAATCAGTATACATCACAAAAAGTTCCGAAATTATCATCTCGTGAAATTGGAACGTCAGAATTATCTAACTTGAATTCATCTGTCGAGGATTCAGACGTTTTTGAATTTGATGATAATTTCAATTTTAAAATAAAATGTTTTTTATGTGGCGAACAATAGAACCCAGAGACAGGTTACCAAGTTCAAAGATCTTTGATGAACAACAAATTGATTCAAATGGTTACTGATTTACATGGTCACTTAGATATAAAAACTAGAATTCGTGATGTTAAGTCACTTATTGATGTTGAAGCAAGGTTCCATCAAAAGTGTTACGAAACTCTAGCAGTCGTTGCACCCGATGAAGATACTCGTCACCAAGAAGCATTTGATAAGGTGTGTAAATATTTAGAATCACATAAAGGTAAATGCATTACTTTATCAACATTAAATAAGGTTATGGGTGAATACAAAATAGAGCGTCGAGTTATGCAACGTCAGTTAAAACATAAATATGGTGATGATTTTAATTGTTGGTCACAAGTTGGTAAGGACACTCTATATTTTTATAGAAAAGAGTATCTTTTCGAGGCCTGCAGTGACTGGACTGTCGATAATACTACCTTTGCACAAGAAGAAGAAGATTTAATTTTATCAACAGCAGCCAGTATATTGAATAAAAAAATTAAAAATATGGAATATAATGTTATTGAGTATAATCCACCAGGAAAATTTTTATCAACTATTGAGAAAGACATCCCAAAGCAATTACTTAATTTTCTTAGCATATTAATTTATCCAGATGATAAAATAATTTATCGTGAAAAAAAACTTTTACAACTAGCTCATTCTATTATTTCATTAATCAAACCAAAATCTTTCATTTCTCATCTCCATTTGTCTATTTCAACTTATATTTTAAGAAAAACTGGATCAAATATAATTGTTGAGACGTTAGCTAATCTTGGTGTTTGTTCATCGTATTATATGACTCAATTGTTTGAAGCATCTCGTGTAATAAATGCACCGAAAATTGATACAGGTGAGGCATTCGTTCAGTTTGTATACGATAACACGGATCATAATACAAATACCTTAAGTGGGCAAAATACATTTGGGTGGAATAGCTGTATATACACCTGAAAGTGAAGTCACTTTTGAGGGTACAATAAAAAAATGTAAACAAATGCCTTCTGAAATTGCTTTGTCAAATATTAATACAATAGAAACTGCATTTTTTCCATCTTCATATCGTGGCCATAGCGGATGACTTGACACTCTAATGTTGCGCTCAGTCGACAGCGATTTGAGAGCAATTCGATAGCATATATAAAACGTAATTCCCAAGATCCGAATAAGAGAAATAAGTTAGAAAAATGGAAAATAAATGGAATATTAAAATAACAACAATTTAAACTGACAAAATCTTGATTTTAATATGTTTTATAATATTTAAAAAAGAGTTAAAATAATACATGATAAAGAGGTTAGGTTCACACGATTCGTATATCTACTCCGGTCGAAAAGCAGTTAAGCCTTACAGGGTAGCTATTCTTGACTTGATTATCCGCAAGTTATCCCGAGCGACTGGGATAACTTTTTTGTCGCAAAACATGAAAATTTTAGCTTAATTTGTATCCTTCTCAATGGTTTACATCAAACGACTTAATCATTTTCAGGCGTTTTCATGTTATCCCGTGTAGGTGGGATAATCCAGTCAAGAATAGCTACCCAGGATTCATCGGTAATTGACTCGGTCATTATTACCGGAATATTTGGTCACTGAATCGACGAGCTTACGACACCAAATTGAGAGCTACCTAATTCATTGAATTTTCATTGTTTTTAAATGTTTAAAAATTATAAGAGACTTTATTATTGATAGTTTTACTGTT